>JAODUO010000997.1:57500-132500 GCA_025642075.2 Ridgeia piscesae
CCCAACCAATCACCAACTCTCCCAACTAATCACCCTCCCTACCAATTAATCACCGACACACCCAACTAATCACCTACTCTCACAATCAATCACCCCCTCACACGACCAATTACCCTCTCTCTGAACCAATAATCCACTCTCCCCACCAGTCACCAACACTCCCAGCCAATCACCCACTCTTCCAACCAATCACCGTCTCTCCCATCCAATCACCCACTCTACCAACCAATCACCCTCTCTTCCAACCAATCACCCTCTCCCCAACCAATCAACCACTCTCCCAACCAATCACCCACTCTTCCAACCAATCACCAACACTCCCAACTAATCAGCAACACCGCCAACC
This sequence comes from Ridgeia piscesae, assembly GCA_025642075.2. Classification (NCBI taxonomy): domain Eukaryota; kingdom Metazoa; phylum Annelida; class Polychaeta; order Sabellida; family Siboglinidae; genus Ridgeia; species Ridgeia piscesae. Next base: position 57,847 of record JAODUO010000997.1, read on the forward strand.
AATCACCGTCTCACCCAACCAACTACACACTCTCCCAACCAATCACCCTCTCACCCAACCAATCACACACTCTCCCAATCAATCACCCTCTCTCCCAACCAACTACACACTCTCCCAACCAATCACCCTCTCTCCCAATTAATCACCAAAACTCCCAACTAATCACCCAATCTTCCAACCAATCATCCACTCTCCAAATCAATCACCCACTCTTCCAACCAATCACCCTCTCACCCAACCAAACACACACTCTCCCATCCAATCACCATCTCTCCCAACTAATCCCCAAAACTCCCAAACAATCATCCACTCTCCCAACTAATCAATAACACTCCCAACCAATCATCCACTCTCCCAACTAATCAATGACACTCCCAACCAATCATCCACTCTCCCGACTAATCAATAACACTCCCAACCAATCATCCACTCTCCCAACCAATCATCCACTCTCCCAACCAATCACCCATTCTCCCAACCAAAAACCCTCTCTCCCAACCAATCACCAACACTCCCAACCAATCACCCACTCTCCCAACCAATCACCCACTCTCCCAACCAATCACCCATTCTCCCAACCAATCATCCACTCTCCCAACCAATCACCCATTCTCCCAACCAAATACCCTCTCTCCCAACCAATCACCAACACTCCCAACCAATCACCCATTCTTCCAACCAATCACCCACTCTCCCAACCAATCATCCACTCTCCCAACCAATCATCCACTCTCCCAACCAATCACCCATTCTCCCAACCAAATACCCTCTCTCCCAACCAATCACCAACACTCCCAACCAATCACCCACTCTTCCAACCAATCACCCACTCTCCCAACCAATCACCCATTCTTCCAACCAATCACCTACTCTCCCAACCAATCACCAACACTCCCAACCAAACACCCACTCTCCCAACCAATCACCCACTCTCCCAAATAATCACCAACTCTCGCAACCAATCACCCACTCTTTCAACCAATCACCCACTCTTCCAACCAATCACCTACTCTCACAACCAATCACCAACACTCCCAACCAATCACCCACTCTTCCAACCAATCACCCACTCTGCCAACCAATCACCTACTCTCCCAACCAATCACCAACACTCCCAACCAATCACCCACTCTTCCAACCAATCACCCACTCTTCCAACCAATCACCTACTCTCCCAACCAATCACCAACACTCTTCCAACCAATCACCCACTCTTCCAACCAATCACCCACTCTTCCAACCAATCACCCACTCTCCCAACCAATCGCCAACACTCCCAACCAATCACCCACTCTTCCAACCAATCACCCACTCTCCCAACCAATCACCCACTCTTCCAACCAATCACCTACTCTCCCAACCAATCACCAACACTCCCAACCAATCACCCACTCTCCCAACCAATCACCCACTCTCCCAAATAATCACCCACTCTCGCAACCAATCACCTACTCTCCCAACCAATCACCAACACTCTTCCAACCAATCACCCACTCTTCCAACCAATCACCTACTCTCCCAACCAATCACCAACACTCCCAACCAATCACCCACTCTTCCAACCAATCACCCACTCTCTCAACCAATCACCCACTCTCCCAACCAATCACCAACACTCCCAACCAATCACCCACTCTTCCAACCAATCACCCACTCTTCCAACCAATCACCCACTCTCCCAACCAATCGCCAACACTCCCAACCAATCACCCACTCTTCCAACCAATCACCCACTCTCTCAACCAATCACCCACTCTTCCAACCAATCACCTACTCTCCCAACCAATCACCAACACTCCCAACCAATCACCCACTCTCCTAACCAATCACCCACTCTCCCAAATAATCACCCACTCTCGCAACCAATCACCTACTCTCCCAACCAATCACCAACACTCTTCCAACCAATCAACCACTCTTCCAACCAATCACCTACTCTCCCAACCAATCACCAACACTCCCAACCAATCTCCCACTCTTCCAACCAATCACCCACTCTCCCAACCAATCGCCAACACTCCCAACCAATCACCCACTCTTCCAACCAATCACCCACTCTCCCAACCAATCACCCACTCTTCCAACCAATCACCTACTCTCCCAACCAATCACCAACACTCCCAACCAATCACCCACTCTCCCAAATAATCACCCACTCTCGCAACCAATCACCCACACTTCCAACCAATCACCCACTCTTCCAACCAATCACCTACTCTCCCAACCAATCACCAACACTCCCAACCAATCACCCACTCTTCCAACCAATCACCCACTCTCCCAACCAATCACCTACTCTCCCAACCAATCACTAACACTTCCAACCAATCACCCACTCTTCCAACCAATCACCCACTCTTCAAACCAATCACCTACTCTCCCAACCAATCACCCACTCTTCCAACCAATCACCCACTATTCCAACCAATCACCCACTCTTCCAACCAATCACCTACTCTCCCAACCAATCACCAACACTCCCAACCAATCTCCCACTCTTCCAACCAATCACGCACTCTCCCAACCAATCACCAACACTCCCAACCAATCACCCACTCTTCCAACCAATCACCCACTCTCCCAACCAATCACCCACTCTTCCAACCAATCACCTACTCTCCCAACCAATCACCAACACTCCCAACCAATCACCCACTCTCCCAACTAATCACCCACTCCCAAATAATCACCCACTCTCCCAACCAATCACCCACTCTCCCAAACAATCATTCACTCTCCCAAATAATCACTCACTCTCTCAACCAATCACTCACTCTCCCAAACAATCACCCACTCTCCCAAACAATCACTCACTCTCCCAAACAACCACTCACTCTCCCAAACAATCACTCACTCTCCCAAACAATCACTCACTCTCCCAAACAATCACTCACTCTCCCAAACAATCACTCACTCTCCCAAACAACCACTCACTCTCCCAAACAATCACTCACTCTCCCAAACAATCACACACTCTCCCAAACAATCACACACTCTCCCAAACAATCACCCACTCTCCCAAATAATCACCCACTCTCCCAACCAATCACCCACTCTCCCAACCAATCACCCACTCTCCCAACCAATCACCCACTCTCCCAAACAATCACCCACTCTCCCAAACAATCACCCACTCTCCCAAACAATCACCCACTCTCCTAAACAATCACCCACTCTCCCAACCAATCACCCACTCTCCCAAACAATCACCCACTCTCCCAAACAATCACCCACTCTCCCAAACAATCACCCACTCTCCTAAACAATCACCCACTCTCCCAAACAATCACCCACTCTCCCAAACAATCACTCACTCTCCCAAACAACCACTCACTCCACACACAATAAACAATTCAGATATACGTGCTCGATATACAAAAAGAGATAAATTAGACTACGACGATTTATAATTTGCCTGACTAACTTCTGTGCGGACACGTTTCAAATCGCTACACAACAAATGTCATTTGAAGTAACAGTACGTACGTGTAACTTTATTTATTAGAGTTCGGTAGGTTTATGATTACGTCAAATCATTTTCTTTGTTGCGCCTCTGAGCTTGTATTGTCAAGGCGCTATAGGCGCTATAGAAATGTTACAACTGCTACGATTGTTATTAATAATAACAATTTCGCCGATGGAGCGCTTACGAATTAGGGCTTCATTATTTCATGACTACTAATGAGAACCGACTGATGTGGTGTTTAAATAATGACACTAATAATAACAACGACAACGACAACACAACGATAACAAAAACAGTAATAATACCAATAGTATTTATGTAGCTCACTTTCCAGCCTAGCTGCTCAAAGGCGCTGAATGACACGATTGAGAATGAGCGATGCCAGGTCACGCAGTCCACGATCTGGTGACAAAAATAACCACACCTGCCCACCGACTCATACCACACATAGACTGTTGGCCTATGTAGTTGTATAGTGAATTTTTTGTATTCAATTATTTAGAGGTCACTTAGGCTAATTGATGGAATCGCGGACAAAGTTTAATGTTGTCGATCATTATTACAGAACTTGTTTGTCACATTATGAGAATTGCATGTCATTATCGTTACCATGAGACATACTATCATAGGACATCACACCCACCGCGTATAGCAATTATCGGTAATCGTCGTCTAGGGCGCCGTACCACACACAACCCGACACAAGTCGTCTAGTGCGACAGAAAGTCAAAAAACTTTTGCCGGAGATCCCCCCCCCCTTTTTTTATATATATATATATATATATATATATATATATATATATATATATATATTTAATTTTACTATACACGTAAAATTAATAAAAAATATTTATTTGACAGTCCTACAAAGGGGCGCAATGCTTTTCACCAGATTATCTTCTCGGGGAAGTTACCCAGCCGAGCGAGAGTCGGCTAAGTGATATTAGTCTAGCAAGGACTATTACATTAACTGTGCACCGGTAATACAGGGCATTTCTATTCATAGCAGGTCAGAGACGACATGTTAGCTGTTTGTTTTACGATTACAATCAGTTCTAGTAGGGTGAACCAGGTGGGTAGTAGGTAAACATGAGTGTGTCGGTCTATTCCACCTGATGGTAACGTGACGGAAGTATAAGGTCATGGACAAGAGATTTCATTAAATGTTCATACTCGAATCTGACGACATTTGTTCCCTGTTGAGTTCGAGCAACTCGACCGATGTTTTAGCTTCTAACAACTGAATACAGTCGCCGCTCGCGCGAGTGTCCGAAACAAAGTGACCACTGTTATAACGCTAGTAGGAATGGTTGTCTTTTGAGATTGTCATCGCCGTGGATATGACAGTGTTGGTATTATGTGATACAGCGACAGTGAACATCGCCTTGGGGAGACCGTCAGTGCAGTCGCCGAGGGGAGAAGGTGCAGGGGGAGAAGGTGCAGGGGGAGAAGGTGCAGGGGAAGAAGGTGCAGGGGAAGAAGGTGCAGGGGAAGAAGGTGGGGGGCAGGGGGAGAAGGTGCAGGGGAGAAGGTGCAGGGGGAGAAGGTGCAGGGGGGGAAGGTGCAGGGGGAAGGTGCAGGGGGAAGGGAGGGGGGGAGGGGGGGAAAAAAGGTCAGGGGAAGAAGGTGCAGGGGAGAAGGGGGGGGAAAAGGGGGGGGGAAAGGGCAGGGGAAGAAGGGCAGGGGAAGAAGGTGCAGGGGGAAGAAGGTGCAGGGGGAGAAGGTGCAGGGGAGAAGGTGCAGGGGGGAGAAGGTGCAGGGGGAGAAGGTGCAGGGGGAGAAGGTGAGGGGGAAAAAGGGCAGGGGGAAGAAGGTGCAGGGGAAGAAGGTGCAGGGGAAGAAGGTGCAGGGGAAGAAGGTGCAGGGGAAGAAGGTGAGGGGGAAAAAGGGCAGGGGGGGGAAAAAGGGCAGGGGGAGAAGGTGCAGGGGGAGAAGTGCAGGGGGAAAGGTGAGGGGGAATGAGGGGAAGGGCAGGGGAAGGGTGCAGGGGAAAAAGGTAGGGGGGAGCAGGGGGAGAAGGTGCAGGGGGGGAAGGTAGGGGAGAATGCAGGGGGGAAGGGCAGGGAAGGGAAGGGAGGGCAAAGGAAATGCAGGGGGGGAAAGGGGAGGGGAGAAGGTGCAGGGGGGGGGAAAAAAGGCAGGGGGAGGGGGAAGGAGGGAAGAAGGGGCAGGGGAAAAGGGGAGGAGAAGGGGAGGGGGGAAGGGCAGGGGGGGGGAAGGCAGGGGAAGCAAAAGGGGGAAGGGGAGGGGGAAAGGGGGGGGAAATAAAATGGGGAAAAAAACAAGGCAGAGGGTGCAAAAATAGAATAAATGGGGGGAAAGGGAGGGGAAAGGGGAGGGGGGGAAAAGAAAAAAAAGAAGGGGAGGGGGAAAGAAAAAAAGAATTTAGGAAAATGAGGGGGAAAAGGAAGAAGGTGCAGGGGGAAAAAGGGGGTGGGAAAAGGTAGAAAAGGGGAGAAAATGCAGGGGAATGCAGGGAAAGGCAAAAAAGAAAAGTAGGGGGAAAAGGTGGGAAAGTTAAAAATGAGGAGAAGGGAAAGAGAAAATTAAAAATGAGGGGAAAAGAGGGAGAATGAAAAAGTGGGGGGGGCAGGGGAAAAAAAGGAAAAAAAAGGGCAGGGGAAAAAGGGGGGGGAGAAATGCAGGGGGAGAAGGTGAGGGGAAAAGGTCAGGGGAAGAAGGTGAGGGGAGAAGGAGGGGGGGAAGGTGGAAAAAGGGGGGGAAAAAAAGGGCAGGGGGGAATAGGGGGGAAGGTAGGGGGAGAAGGTGCAGGGGGGAACAGGGGAAGAAAGGGGAGGGGAAAAAAGGTGCAGGGGAAGAAGGTGCAGGGGGGTAGGGGAGAAAGGTGAGGGGAAGAAGGGCAGGGGGAGAAGGTAGGGGGAAATAGGGGGGGAAAGGGGAGGGGATGCAGGGGGGGAAGGGGCAGGGGAAAAAGGTGCAGGGGAAAAAGGTGCAGGGGGGGGAAGGGAGGGGGAGAAGGTGCAGGGGAAAAAGGTGCAGGGGAAGAATGCAGGGGGAAAAAGGTAGGGGGGAAGGGGAGGGAAGAAGATAGTGGGAAAAGGGGGGAAAAGGGGGGAGGGGGGAAGGTGCAGGGGGGGAAGGGCAAAAGGAGGGGAAAAAGGGGGGGGGAAGAAGGGCAGGGGAAGAAGGGCAGGGAAGAAGGCAGGGGAAAAAAAGGCAGGGAAGAAGGTGGGGAGAAGGGGGAGAAGGGGAGGGGAAAAGGTAAAAAGGAGGGGAAAAAGGTGCAGGGGGAGAAGGCAGGGGAAGGTGAGGGGGAAAAAGGGGGGGAGAAGGCAGGGGGGGGGAGAGGTGGGGGGGAAGGGAGGGAAAAAGGCAGGGGGAGAAGGGCAGGGGAAGAAGGTGCAGGGGGAGAAGGTGCAGGGGAAGAAGGTGCAGGGGAAGAAGGTGCAGGGGGAGAAGGTGCAGGGGAAGAAGGTGCAGGGGAAGAAGGTGCAGGGGGAGAAGGTGCAGGGGGAGAAGGTGCAGGGGGAGAAGGTGCAGGGGGGGGAAAGGTGCAGGGGAAGAAGGTGCAGGGGAAGAAGGTGCAGGGGGAGAAGGTGCAGGGGAGAAGGTGCAGGGGGAGAAGGTGACACACCCGGCGTCGTACGCCGTGGACGGGATCGTTGATTGCAATTTCCACAAGCACGCATGCGCACACACAAAGCATCACAAGAACCTGTGGTGGGCGGTGGACCTGGACTCTCACTGCATTATTACATGGTCAACATTTTGGTACATTCATCTTCGTAATTAGCGGATAAGAAATATAATTCAATGTGTCATGACAACATATAGTTCCTATCGACGTGTTTGATATCGCAACGAGATCATCGCCAACTATAAAATTGATTATAGTTCATTATTAAGCGAAGAGTATTGCTTACCAAAATAAACGAAATAATAAACAATCTTAAACCAATGATAGTCGTCTGTGATCTTTAGTTACACGCCTAAACGACTTCATGGTGGGATTGACAGACACACCGCCGACGCCGTCGACTCTTCCCGACCAATCCGTGAGTGTCATATCTACGAGGGCCCCTTTCCGGGCAGTCGGGAAACGGTGACGTACGACAAGACTACCAGAGGGCGCTACTTGTTCATCGAGATACTAGGAGCAAATGATAATGACTTTGTGTGAGGTGGTAGTATTCTGTAAGCATCAAAACTGTGAGGTGGAAGTATCACGTAAGTGTCAACATTATGTGAGGTGGAGGTATTTTGTAAGTGCCAACACTGTGGGATATTGAAGCGTTGTGTAACTGTCAACACTGCGTGAGGTGGAGATATTTTGTAAGTGTCAACACTGTGGGAGGTGGAAGTATTATGTAAATGTAAACACTGTGTGAGGTGGAAGTATTATTTAAATGTCAACATTGTGTGAGGTGGAAGTATTATGTAAGTGTCAACAGTGTGAGATGGAAGTATTATGTAAGTGTCAACACTGCGTGATGTGGAAGTATTATATAAATGTCAACTGTGTGAGGCATTCGGTAATTGAGGTTGAAGTGCTCTGCAGGTGTCAACTGCCTTACTTGCGCAATGTAGCTGGTTGTTTACATATGTTGAAAAATGCCGTCCAATGGAAGTTCTTATGAAAAGAAATTCGCCTTTGATTTTAATTGATATAGGGTGGTGTATTGACAATTAATTTAAATTAATGTGCCCCTTTGCTCTCTCTCTCTCTCTCTCTCTCTCTCTCTCTCTCTCTCTCTCTCTCTCTATATATATATATATATATATATACACAATTATGTATGTATGTATGTATGTATGCATGCATGTATGTATGTATGTATGTATGTATGTATGTATGTATGTATGTATGTATGTATGTATGTATGTATGTATGTATGTATGTATTTATGTATGTATGTATGTATGTATGTATGTATGTATGTATGTATGTATGTATGTATGTATGTATGTATGTATGTATGTATGTATGTATGTATGTATGTATGTATGTATGTATGTATGTATGTATGTATGTATGTATGTATGTATGTATGTATGTATGTATGTATGTATGTATGTATGTGTATGTATGTATATGTATGTATGTATGTATGTATGTATGTATGTATGTATGTATGTATGTATGTGTGTGTATGTATGTATGTATGTATGTATTTTGTATGTATGTATGTTATGTATGTATGTATGTATGTATGTATGTATGTATGTATGTATGTATGTATGTATGTATGTATGTATGTATGTATGTATGTATGTATGTATGTATGTATGTATGTATGTATATGTATGTATGTATGTATGTATGTATGTATGTATGTATGTATGTATGTATGTATGTCTTTATGTATGTATGTATGTATGTATATATGTATGTATGCATGCATGCATGCATGCATGTATGCATGTTTGTATGTATGTGTTTGTATGTATGTATGCATGTATGTATGCATGTACGAGTGTGTATTTATATTTACATTTTGAATTACTTGCATCTGTTGACATTTTGTAGACTATTTCGACACACGCGTGATTGAGATGACGGGTTCTCGCAACTATTACAACGTGGCTGACGTCACCGACCTGAACAACGCCACCTGTCAACAAGTGACAACACCGAAGTCGGACAAGACGTTCTGCCTCCGTGTCCACCTTCCGACCGCCCACAAGCACGTGACTGTGACGGCCGTGCTGGGCGCGGGGGGAGTGCCTCGACTTCCCTGTGGATATGTTGTACATGGAGGGTGATCGCTCCGTTTTGGCCCCATATCAAAACAACCCCATTTTCTGCGACAACCAGCCAGGAAACTGCGTCTTGGAGTGCAACTGCAGCGACATGCCGTGTCAGATTGTCGACCTCCTCATTTTGAGCGCCCCCTACCGGCGTCGAAGCTTGTGCGAGGTATTTCTGACTTGGAGTGAAGAGACTAGTGTGTATAGTGAATGAGAAATAAGAACAATGGTCACTAAACGATTCATTGCGTGGGAGGTTTTGATGACAAATAAAGGTGCAGTTATTTTGCTATATTGCAAGACAACATTGCATGGGGCGCGGTAGGACAGTGGGTAGAACGTCCTATAAGCGGTCTAGACTACCAGGACACGTATGCCTAGCTCCTTCTTAGATGTTTGCGTACGTTGTCTTAACAAAGTATCTTTATAAGATGAAGAAATTAATTGTGTTGAATACTCTTCTGAACATTTAAAAATTTACATAATGATTTTCCAGGAAAACACGTGCAGAAATCATATGGAAACCAAAAGTCACCGCGGAAGACAACCAGTTACACTAGAGTAGCACACACACACACACACACACACACACACACACACACACACACACACACACACACACACACACACACACACACACACACACACACACACACACACACACACACACACACACACACACACACACACACACACACACACACACACACACACACACACACACACACACACACACACACACACACACACACACACACACACACACACACACACACACACACACACACACACACACACACACACACACACACACACACACACACACACACACACACACACACACACACACACACACACACACAACACACACACACACACACACACACACACACACACACACACACACACACACACACACACACGCAGTTAATAATGTACACAAACGACACCGGCAAAGAAATGTTGCATGTTGCGAACAACATCACATGGGCAATTAGATGACACTAAGCAATAAACACACGTTGGATGTAATGCGACTGATGTGTAATTGGAACCGAGGGGAGGAGTTAGTCTTGCAGTGTCGTCGTGTACAGACCGTGGCACTGTGTAGTCCTAGACACAGTGTTACGTTCTTATCGAAATGTGTGATTAGAATATAGTCGATGCAGTTATTTGACGCTTGCTGACCACTAAGGGTGACGAAGCAGCGATTATGATCAAATATATATCTGACATTGGGTGGACTATTTTTGTCATGTACTAATTAGACCAGCGTTGTTCGTGTGAATGTGGATATGTTGATCTCGAGGGCGCGGTACCGTCGTGGAACAGACGCCGCCCTCGCTATCGACAGAACACGTGTTCGAATTATTTACTGCCTTTCCGAAGTGTGGAAATTTCCTTATAAATCCTCGTGTAGTAACATCAACGTGGCAATGTTTGGTGTGAACCAAAAATGCGTTGAGTAGTATTTTACATTAGAGAACACGGTGAATATTATGTGTTTAAACAAAAACTGCAATACGGCAAGTTTGGTTAAATATATTAATAAATGTAACGAGCTTGGTCATTGTTTTACACCACTGTCAGACAGACAGACAGACAGACAGACAGACAGACAGACAGACAGACAGACAGACAGACAGACAGACAGACAGACAGACAGACAGACAGACAGACAGACAGACAGACAGACAGACAGACAGACAGACAGACAGACAGACAGACAGACAGACAGACAGACAGACAGACAGACAGACAGACAGACAGACAGACAGACAGACAGACAGACAGACAGACAGACAGACAGACAGACAGACAGACAGACAGACAGACAGACAGACAGACAGACAGACAGACAGACAGACAGACAGACAGACAGACAGACAGACAGACAGACAGACAGACAGACAGACAGACAGACAGACAGACAGACAGACAGACAGACAGACAGACAGACAGACAGACAGAAAACGGAGAAACAGAAAGACAGACAGACAGACAAAGATACAAAAAACGGACTAGTTCAATAGAGGCATTTGTACTTCAGATATATATTCCAGAGTGAACACGGAGAGAAATGAGAAGAAAATATAGAGGAGTAAAAACGATTAAAAAAAAACAATTCGAGCGAGAGGAGCCCAGGTGAATGAAATCTACCGTGTGTGTTTCCAAGGACCGGGCTGAGACGTCTGGGAATGCAACGGACCCCGTGGGTGGTCAATATGTATGTCTAGTTGTATGTATGTACGTACGTACGTACGTACGTACGTACGTACGTACGTACGTACGTACGTACGTGTACGTACGTATGTATGTATGTATGTATGTATGTATGTATGTATGTATGTATGTATGTATGTATGTATGTATGTATGTATGTATGTATGTATGTATGTATGTACGTATGTATATATATATATATATATATATATATATATATTATATATATATATTTTTTTATATATATGGGTATGTATGTATGTATTTATGTAAGTGTTATGTGTATATATGTGTATTTGCGTGTATGCGTATATGGATGTGCGTCTGTATGCGTGTGTATACATGTACATGTGTGTATGTATATATGTGTGAGTGTGTGTAATTTCATTTGCATTTGCATTTGCGTTTGCGCTTGCGCGTGCGCGTGCGTGCGTGCGTATGCGTGTGCATCTGTATGCGTGTTTGTGTATATGTGTATAATATGGGTATGTTTCACTTCCTCACTAATTCCTCTCCTTTCCCATTTTATTCTCTCTCTCTCTTCTCTCTCTCTCTCTCTCTCTCTCTCTCTCTCTCTCTCTCTCTCTCTCTCTCTCTCTCTCTCTTCTCTCTCTCTCTCTCTCTCTCTCTCTCTCTCTCTCTCTCTCTCGTTATCTCCCTCTCTGTTCCTTCTCGGATTATTTAATCCGTGATTTTATTATTATCAACAGCATAGTTGATAAGTGACCCTCAACAACTAACACCATATCAACAAGCGACACCCCTAGTTTCAACTTGCAGACATGACGGAGTGACAACCCTACTTTCGACTTGCAGACATGCATAACGATGTGACACCCCTGGTTTCAACTTTCAGACTTCACAGGGTGACACCCCTAGTTTCAACTTCAACTTGCATACTTCAAGCAGTGACACCCCCGCCGTTGCTTCAGACATATTATTTCCACAAACATCAACATCTACACAGACTGGGTCAACCTCCACCTGTCGACGAACCAGACGCCAGCACACAAACCGCGGCTCCCACACTGGCTGTGGCCGCCGCCCTGTTTCTAGGACGACGACTGACAAAGCCGCCTACACACCGCGGGTGAAGCCCGCTGAGTCTCAATCACTGCTCACGTCGGGTGTCGTCGGAGTGTCGGAATGTCGTCCAGTGACACGCCGTTATAACACACACACACACAACGCCGTTGCTACTGCTCCAGTCGCCGTGCTCGACACAACGGGGCGTGGGTGTGTTGGTGTGTGCGTCGGTGTGTGTGCGCGCATTCAGCGCAGACTTAGGCCTACCTCAGAACTGCGCCTGACCGTGTCCGCAGAGTGCGAATCAAGTTTATCCGGGCCCAGTACAGTGGACGTATAATCGGTGGTCTATATCTGCGACAGTGCGACCGATCGGTGAACTGTTGTGTTTATTGGTGGCAGCGAGCGAGACTGGTGCCGTACGAGGTATGAAGTCTCGGTGGACCTGCGCGACCCCGTCACACAACACAGGTGAGAATGTCCCTACGGCGGCTTGGTTTATTGCTCGGTGTTGGGTGTAATTGTGTTCTGCACTACGAGTCGGGGTTTACAGGCTCATTATACTAACCCCCAATCAATGACTGTTGTGTCTCACACATGAAGTGAAGTCAGTACAATTATGTTGCTGCTTTGGCGTACCCGTCGTAAGTGCCAATGCGGAGTTGTAGTTGACGCCAGAACTTACGCAGTAGGTATCACGGGCACGTACGGGTACCGCGTACCTTCAGTTGCTACGTCGGGGGACGGCTCAAAACGGGTACCACTGTAAAACTGGACGTTGTGTGCCATAATTCATTGTACATTGTTCCGAGAACACCCATGGTTACGTCCGTGATTATAGTGTAACGTGACGCCGTACAAATATACTAGACTGGTCTGTACTGGATACGTGTGTAGTATAAAGCAAACTACTATAACAAGGTAACTATGTTATAGTAATGTTTCGAGTAGCATTGTGATGTTGGTTTTAACATTAGCACATTCGTCCACAGTTTGTTCTCCGATTAGTCAGCCAGCTTTATGTTAATGTTTTATGACACATTAATATGTAATAGTAGGACTATGCACTTAGTCATTGTGCTCAGCCACAACGGTTCAAAGCAAATAACACACATTATCATTATTCATACTTTACTAACGACTAATGCAGAGAGTTCATAATGTTGACGACATATCTAATTGCTACAAAATACAATCGTGGGGTTTTCATGGCCATGACCCCAAATGCTACGACGCGTGAGGCACATGGAAGAAGACTATTATGTAAGTGTACGTGTCCATTAGTTGTGTGACACTACAATGCAACAGTACATTCACCCCACTAATGCTGATGGAATGTATACATTCCCGTACTAACCGTCATCCCATTTCCACACACACATGTTAAACATAAGCTCATTTATGCACCGCAAGAAGCAATACACAAAAACCCAGGCAATGTCAATGGTATAACACTGATCATGTGCAGCAAACTGTGTTCAATACACGTCTAAACCACCATCTTCGAGTAGTAGATTAACTCGCAGCTGATTGGGAGACGGACACGACACCTCCACAAGACTTGCTGCTTATGAGGTTCATAGTTGGTGTGCGCGCGCGCGTGCGTGCGTGTGTGGTGTGTGTGTGTGTGTGTGTGTGTGTGTGTGTGTGTGTGTGTGTGTGTGTGTGTTGTGTGTGTGTGTAGTGATATAATATATATATATATATATATATATATATATATTATTATATATATATATATATGAGCTAATACACCCCGCCACACACGTTGCATATCAGAGACAGTAAACTAAACACACCGTATGTAAATAAACGTTACATGCTACTGCTTGTGTTGTCAACACTATTATTAGTTCGTCATTGACTAGTTGTGTTCGATCGCACATTGTAGATTACAGTTACAGTCACAGTGCTTACACGATAACAATCAGCCTTTGTTATATAGTTAAGGTCAACTTCCAGCATGTATTCTTTTGTCTAGGCTCTAGACCCTGAAACACTTAACACTGGGTTGGGTGACGCTCTGGCTATTGTGCTAAGCACCGAGAATCTCATTTAATCGGTTCTATGTACGAATAATGTGTAGCAATCGGGTTTACCGTCAACCACCGCGTCAGTGACCGTCGCAGTGCTTGCACTTAACAACGACTGAATCTAACTGAACGTACCGTTTCTTTGATAATAACATATTTGCTATTGGTTTCCCCCTATCACGTTAGCCCATCATCGAGTTGTACGAAAGATCCTCACTATCCGGCTGTTTCCCATGACTTATCCGTGTAGTCTGTGACACCCAGGCTCGGCTTAACACGTATACTTATAATAGTATACGTGCTGCCCAAGATTCGTGCTATCGATAACCGTGACTTGTTCAGTTTGTTAATTACTAAATAGAACACGACATGAGTGGACGTTGACAACGTGTAGTGTTGTCATAATGTTTTGGCGGCTGTGTTATATTATGGACACGCATTGTGTTGTCTGTGCATAGTGTCGTATGGACACGCATTGTTTTGTCTGTATATAGTGCAATATATGGACACGCATGGTGTTGTCTGTATATAGTGTCATATTGGACACGCATTGTGTTGTCTGTATATAGTGCAATATATGGACACGCATGGTGTTGTCTGTATATAGTGTCATATTGGACACGCATTGTGTTGTCTGTATATAGTGTCATATGGACACGCATTGTGTTGTCTGTATATAGTGTCATATGGACACGCATTGTGTTGTCTGTATATAGTGCCATATGGACACGCATTGTGTTGTCTGTATATAGTGTCATATGGACACGCATTGTGTTGTCTGTATATAGTGTCATATGGACACGCATTGTGTTGTCTGTATATAGTGCCATATGGACACGCATTGTGTTGTCTGTAGATAGTGTCATATAGACACGCATTGTGTTGTCTGTATATAGTGTCATATGGACACGCATTGTGTTGTCTGTATATAGTGCCATATGGACACGCATTGTGTTGTCTGTATATAGTGCCATATGGACACGCATTGTGTTGTCTGTATATAGTGCCATATGGACACGCATTGTGTTGTCTGTAGATAATGTCATATAGACACGCATTGTGTTGTCTGTATATAGTGCAATATATGGACACGCATTGTGTTGTTTGTATAGTGCAATATGGACACGCATTGTGTTGTTTGTATAGTGCAATATGGACACGCATTGTGTTGTTTGTATAGTGCAATATGGACACGCATTGTGTTGTTGTGTATAGTGCAACATGAACACGGCACTGAGTTGTATGTGTAGTGCCATGTTGACTATACAGTGTCTTTACTGTATCATATGTTCAACTTCATTTGCCGTGTTTGTCTGTTTCGTTTTTGATTGATACTTTTAAAATAGTGCGGATCTCAACACAAACACAAATGCCGCAAGTACACAAGAACATTGGTTCGCATAAGTTGTATTAAACAACACCGTGTAAGTTATCATAATGCCATACAATGTCATACAACGTCCACATGCAGCCGAGTAGAAGGATAAAACTAAAATATTAGAACAAAATAATATTTGTAATAATCAACGGAATCACATTATCCTCACCCCCGTGATCATCTCAAAACGTGGCTGTAGTTAGTTGTTATAAGACATCTTTGTACTCAACACGACTAATATAAATAACATGGTAATACTAACCACAAAGGTTAAAGGTGACGCCATAAAATGGGCTATTTCCAGCGGCTGCTGGTCTCGTTCAGAGAAACATGTAACTTGACTACTACTGCCACTCAATTCGACCCCCGTTTGTGCCGACCCTGTCTGCCCCCTAGATGGTCTGCCCCCACACTTCCATGTGTTCGTGTGGACTTCGGCCTTTTATGCCTCCGTGTGTTACCACGTTGCATATACATGCGTACGGTGTTACACTGCCTTATACTTTCACATAACATTCAGGAATGCAAGTTTCTGTAACAGTGATTTGTAAATACATTGAAAAAACATTTATGTTCCAGTAAATTATTTGAATATCTTATGTATCCAAATTAATTAATTCTAAAATTGGGATGGTCACTCAAACAATTAAATAATATAATCGATAACAAAAATCTAAATAAACCCAGTTTTGAACTACATATTTCCCAGAATTCCATGCGTCTTCCAACATATCTGATCCCTGCGCCTACGAATATTGCACACTCACTCACGTGAGTCGTCTCGTTGAATTGGTGTAGGCGTGAAGTAGCTGCCAGGGCTGCTTTGGTAGCACAACTCGTGCATTGTTACTTGACAGGTCTAAACTTGTTTGTCGCATATTGTATATGATTTACTAAGACGTTAAATCTGCTGAAGTGAAGAATGCATCAGATAAAACAACTTGATATGTCCATTGTGGTGCCGACACGGAGATACGATCCGTAACATCGCACAATTACATGCTTCAGTAAACGACAACACAGAGACAGTCGCAGACCACCTCATAGTGAACACGTCATAAATATGAATAGAATGACAGAATGAATGAGGGGTCGTATACAACATGAATGTATAATTATATTCGTTTCGTTCAACAACTATTTTATATAGGGCCAAACATCGAGATTTGTTATAGCTTACATTGGAACGTTACACTTACTTCCCAAGGTAAACATGGCCGTGTCATTCCTTGTTTTAATTTTGAAGGCATATCGTTGCACGAAAGGTTGTTTGATTAATTTGCCTTCGCAAATAGGTCGATCATTGTGTTTGTACCTGACTTCCATTTCTCTTGACAACATGTCACACTGCTGGTGGAGACAACATGTCACACTGCTGGTGGAGACAACATGTCACACTGCTGGTGGAGACAACATGTCACACTGCTGGTGGAGACAACATGTCACACTGCTGGTGGAGACAACATGTCACACTGCTGGTGGAGACAACATGTCACACTGCTGGTGGAGACAACATGTCACACTGCTGGTGGAGACAACATGTCACACTGCTGGTGGACACAACATGTCACACTGCTGGTGAACACAACATGTCACACTGCTGGTGGAGACGACATGTCACACTGCTGGTGGAGACGACATGTCACACTGCTGGTGAACACAACATGTCACACTGCTGGTGGACACAACATGTCACACTGCTGGTGGAGACGACATGTCACACTGCTGGTGGAGACAACATGTCACACTGCTGGTGGAGACAACATGTCACACTGCTGGTGGAGACAACATGTCACACTGCTGGTGGACACAACATGTCACACTGCTGGTGGAGACGACATGTCACACTGCTGGTGGAGACAACATGTCACACTGCTGGTGGAGACAACATGTCACACTGCTGGTGGAGACAACATGTCACACTGCTGGTGGAGACAACATGTCACACTGCTGGTGGAGACAACATGTCACACTGCTGGTGGAGACAACATGTCACACTGCTGGTGGACACAACATGTCACACTGCTGGTGGAGACAACATGTCACACTGCTGGTGGAGACAACATGTCACACTGCTGGTGGACACAACATGTCACACTGCTGGTGGAGACAACATGTCATACTGCTGGTGGAGACAACATGTCACACTGCTGGTGGACACAACATGTCACACTGCTGGTGGAGACAACATGTCACACTGCTGGTGGAGACAACATGTCATACTGCTGGTGGAGACAACATGTCACACTGCTGGTGGAGACAACATGTCACACTGCTGGTGGAGACAACATGTCACACTGCTGGTGGAGACAACATGTCACACTGCTGGTGGAGACAACATGTCACACTGCTGGTGGAGACAACATGTCACACTGCTGGTGGAGACAACATGTCACACTGCTGGTGGACACAACATGTCACACTGCTGGTGGACACAACATGTCACACTGCTGGTGGAGACAACATGTCACACTGCTGGTGGAGACAACATGTCACACTGCTGGTGGAGACAACATGTCACACTGCTGGTGGAGACAACATGTCACACTGCTGGTGGAGACAACATGTCACACTGCTGGTGGACACAACATGTCACACTGCTGGTGGAGACAACATGTCACACTGCTGGTGGAGACAACATGTCACACTGCTGGTGGACACAACATGTCACACTGCTGGTGGAGACAACATGTCATACTGCTGGTGGAGACAACATGTCACACTGCTGGTGGACACAACATGTCACACTGCTGGTGGAGACAACATGTCACACTGCTGGTGGAGACAACATGTCATACTGCTGGTGGAGACAACATGTCACACTGCTGGTGGAGACAACATGTCACACTGCTGGTGGACGGGACAACATGTCACACTGCTGGTGGAGACAACATGTCACACTGCTGGTGGAGACAACATGTCACACTGCTGGTGGAGACAACATGTCACACTGCTGGTGGAGACAACATGTCACACTGCTGGTGGACACAACATGTCACACTGCTGGTGGAGACAACATGTCACACTGCTGGTGGAGACAACATGTCACACTGCTGGTGGACACAACATGTCACACTGCTGGTGGAGACAACATGTCACACTGCTGGTGGACACAACATGTCACACTGCTGGTGGAGACAACATGTCACACTGCTGGTGGACACAACATGTCACACTGCTGGTGGAGACAACATGTCACACTGCTGGTGGACACAACATGTCACACTGCTGGTGGAGACAACATGTCACACTGCTGGTGGAGACAACATGTCACACTGCTGGTGGAGACAACATGTCACACTGCTGGTGGAGACAACATGTCACACTGCTGGTGGACACAACATGTCACACTGCTGGTGGAGACAACATGTCACACTGCTGGTGGAGACAACATGTCACACTGCTGGTGGACACAACATGTCACACTGCTGGTGGAGACAACATGTCACACTGCTGGTGGACACAACATGTCACACTGCTGGTGGAGACAACATGTCATACTGCTGGTGGAGACAACATGTCACACTGCTGGTGGAGACAACATGTCACACTGCTGGTGGAGACAACATGTCACACTGCTGGTGGACACAACATGTCACACTGCTGGTAGAGATGACATGTCACACTGCTGGTGGAGACAACATGTCACACTGCTGGTGGACACAACATGTCACACTGCTGGTGGAGACAACATGTCATACTGCTGGTGGAGACAACATGTCACACTGCTGGTGGAGACAACATGTCACACTGCTGGTGGAGACAACATGTCACACTGCTGGTGGAGATGATCTCCTCTCAAAGTTGCGTCATTTTCTTAGGCCAAATATACTTGACACTAAGTCTTGGTATGACCAAACAGGAAAGATGTACGATGGTTTCAACTCGACGGGTGTGATTGTACTCATGCACACCAATAACGTTTGCTAGAAATTGCACTAGTAACATGTAAGTAACATACCGAGTACGTTGTTCTGATATTTTGACATGGACCCTTCACCTACACCCGCGATGAAGAAATAGTTGAACGTGTCACATAATGAATACGAGTAGACAACGTCGACGTGACAGGAATGTCGTGGGAACCAGGGAGAGTCTGGGTCGTTCACTGACAACGCCATTTCTGGTGGACAAACTTTCATGAATCATGAAAAGATGCCTGAATAGCAATGAGATGGCGTCGTTACATGTGACACGTCACAGAGAACGTCATTGGGAATCATAACACGTTGCACCGGGCATAGAATTGTGCAGATACAGCATGTGTCGTTCATAGTAACGCGTATGCATTGTGCAATACGTGTAGTTCATAGTAACACGTATGTATTGTGCAATACGTTTAGTTCATAGTAACACGTATGTATTGTGCAATACGTGTAGTTCATAGTAATACGTACGCATTGTGCAATACGTTTAGCTCATAGTAACACGTATGTATTGTGCAATACGTGTAGTTCATAGTAACACGTGTGCATTGTGCAATACGCCTGGTTCATAGTAGCACGTATGCATTGTGCAATACGTGTAGTTCATAGTAACACGTGTGTATTGTGCAATACGTGTAGTTCACAGTAACAAGTATGTATTGTGCAATACGTGTAGGTCATAGTAACACGTACGCATTGTGCAATACGTTAAGTTCATAGTAACACGTATGTATTGTGAAATACGTGTAGTTCATAGTAACATGTGTGCATTGTGCAATACGTTAAGTTCATAGTAACACGTATGTATTGTGGAATACGTGTAGTTCATAGTAACACGTATGCATTGTGCAATACGTTAAGTTCATAGTAACACGTATGTATTGTGGAATACGTGTAGTTCATAGTAACACGTACGCATTGTGCAATACGTTAAGTTCATAGTAACACGTATGTATTGTGGAATACGTTTAGTTCATAGTAACACGTATGTATTGTGCAATACGTGTAGTTCATAGTAACACGTGTGCATTGTGCAATACGCCTGGTTCATAGTAGCACGAATGTATTGTGCTGCTTTGTGCAATACGTGTAATTCACAGTAACACGTATGTATTGTGCAATACGTTTAGTTCGTTAGATATTCCCAATAAAAAAAATAAACATGCACTCTGTATATAATTATATATATATATATATATATATATATATATATATGTATGATATGTATGATGTCATTTATGCATGTATACATGTAAGTATGCATGTATATATATATATATATATATATATATATATATATATATATATATATATATATTACAACACATACATGCATACTTGAATGGAAACCAGCTGCTACAGTGCAGCGGTTCTTAACCTTTTATTAACTGCTGTGAAACTTGCTTGGTGACTCATTCCTTCAAACCCGTTAAACAACACTGATACAGCAACTATGCCTAATATCAATAGACGACAAAAGAAAACGTGATCGTATTAAACATGCTTGAGGGATCACTAAATCAACGCGTGTTTGTGTCAATGTTAAAGCCATGTTTTTTCTGTCAATACATATTTTGAACTTTTCTATATATTTACTGAAAAAGATGTTCGCCCACCATTTTGACATGACCATATCCTGTGCATTCTAGAAAAAGATTTACACCAAATATCGCGTGCATTTGAAATGTTGTGTGACGTTATATCACGCGGTATTTTTTAACCTGACGCAACGTTTTGCACAAATTCTTCGTCTCTCATGCATCTGATATGGACCAGCGACAATAAGGGAAAGTCACGACACCACCGCGCTCCACACTCACACAACTGTGCGGCAATGTGTGCATGCGTGCGTATTAATACATTTATTATTACATTAATTCGTAACTCAGAAACATCTTATTGTTACTTAACGTCCAAACAACTAAATTTAATGGTTATATTGACCCAATAACTATTTGATGTTGGTCCAGGCCGGGTAATATACTGTCCGTGTTATGTCGTTTCTCGTGTCCCAGGCATCTGATGCAGACAAGCGAGGCAATACGTTCGGAGTCACTGGAGACTTATGGCGACCCATTTACAATAATATTGGCGAACCAAATTTGGGTCGCGACCCATTAGTTAAGAACCGCTGCTGTAGTCCGGTAAAATAATCCAGGTGATAAACAAGATATTGCGTACTTCTTAACAATAGGCAAATAAATTACTACTTCTTGGCAGCAACCCAACACAACTATATTAACATCGATGTAAAATTCAAGTTACAACACAGGCACACAACACACATACACACATACACACATACACACATACACACATACACACATACAACACACACACACGGATGCTCATCACACAAAGCACAAAACACTAAAGCACAGCACACACATCACACTACACACATACCATCATACTACCATACCATAAAACATACATACACACACATACCAACTACACACATACATACATACTACATACATACATACATACATACATACATACATACATACATACATACATACATACATACATACATACATACATACATACATACATACATACATACATTCATACATACACATACAACATACATACATACATACATACATACATACATACATACATACATACATACATACATACATACATACATACATACATACATACATACATACATACATACATACATACATACATACATGCATCATGCATACATACATACATACATACATACTACATACATACATACATACATACAACATACAACATACATACATACATACATACATACATACATACATACATACATACATACATACATACATACATACATACATACATACATACATACATACATACATACATACATACATACATACATACATACATACATACATACATACATATACATACATACATACAACATACACACAACACACATACACACATACAACATACATAAAACATACATACATCACATACATACATACATACATACATACATACATACATACATACACATACATACATACATACATACATACATACATACAACAACTACGTACACGTACCACACACACACACACACTATAAATATATATATATATATATATATATATATATATATATATATACACGCACATACACTATCAGTGCTCTGCTACTTGAAAACCATTCGTTCATACCGTGTTGTGTTGTAGGCGGCACGTTTAGTGCGTGAGTGTGTGGTTTTACCAATGCGTCGTGGTTTATAATGACATGTCGAGCGACGTGGGCGCTGCTTGGTGATCGTCAATGTTGACACTTTAGTGAGTAAAAGCGGCGTGCCTTCTCTGTGACGTCATCACCGTCGTCAAAACTATGTACCTGTCTATTTGCGAGATTATGTAAACCACAGTTTATGCTGTGGGGCCGTGTGTTATAGCATTACTGAGCCTTACTCGGCAATACAATGGTAACTTACTCGATGGGACAGTTGTCTGGTATTCAAGGAAAATCATTGTCTGCACGGTCAATGTAGACATGTTGATTAAATTATTGCCATGGCTGAAAGGATTTATGCATCAAAAGGCTTAGTCTAAAGTGTCTATAGTTTACAGGTGTGCGCTGTTGACTAAAGAGGCCATGCCAATTTGACATTTATTTCTACGGTTCATTTTGTCTTATATAATGTCCGGAAAATAAGTAAATTTCGATATGTCATAGTAATCAGTAATTAGGACAGTCCATGGTGCTTTACATGTCACCCCATGTCGAGCAATTGGACACAGACAGTAACGAACCATCGCAAAAACAGAAAGATCGATGGATGCGTGTTGCAAATTCGTATATGCAATATTTATAAATGCGACATGTCTGTATGTTAGAAAAGAGAATGTCGTAATACATAGCACGGTTAGTGCTGTGTAAGCAGCGACTGCCACTTTCTCACAACACATGTCTTCTTGAACACGTAGGCACATGTTAGCGACAAGAAGTGTAAGCGTGAACCAAAAGCTCATCACTCAACTATTAAGTAACAACGGGAGTATAATCAATGGATTAAATGTGTTTATAGTATATTTGCGTAATAATTTTTCTTTCACAGGAATGCGCTCGCATATACATACCCTCATATAGGACTAGGCAGGCAGGCAGGCAGGCAGGCAGGCAGGCAGGCAGGCAGGCAGGCAGGCAGGCAGGCAGGCAGGCAGGCAGGCAGGCAGGCAGGCAGGCAGGCGGCAGGCAGGCAGGCAGGCAGGCAGGCAGGCAGGCAGGCAGGCAGGCAGGCAGGCAGGCAGGCAGGCAGGCAGGCAGGCAGGCAGGCAGGCAGGCAGGCAGGCAGGCAGGCAGGCAGGCAGGCAGGCAGGCAGGCAGGCAGGCAGGCAGCAGGCAGGAGAGCTATATATATATATATATAATATATATATATATATATATATATATATAAATAAATACATCATCAAAATGGTGTACCTTTGGAATAGTTTAAATTAGCAGTAAAATGTGCAATATTAAGAAAGACCTCGCTCCTCCTGTCCTGCGACGCTGCAGACACTGTGACTGCCGCCCGTGAACCTGGATTGACTGCAGACATCGACATTGATCTCAGTGTTGGTTCAGCCACAAGGCCAGGTAATGTGGGAGGGTTGAGGGCAGTGTATTCTGTTGTGTATGCAGAACATTACTGCAAAGAGCAAATATCACCCTCCGTTCTTTGCATTATGTTCACGAACTTCTGTTTTACAGCACTAGGAGTTGTATAGACGGATGGAAACATAATAACAACATAAATATTGTTGGTGGCTGACACGGTTATGAAACTGACTCGCTAGGTCGATCGCAGTCCGCAGTCTTCTTGTGACGCGACGAGATTGGATCAACAGCGCAAACTGTGACAGTCCAATATCGGGGTGCACTGTCACTGTCTGTCAGCGTGTTGTGGTCCAACTCTAGTCTTGCTTGTTCTTTTTAAATATCGTAAAACGTCAATTGTTCCACATAAAACACATTTTACAGTGCACTAAAATCTTTATATGAGGGCCTACTCGTAGGCTTCTATGCCTACTCGTGCTTCTACGCCTTACTCGTGCTTCATGCCTACCGTCTTTTACGCCTACTCGTGGCTTCTACGCTTACTCGTGGCATCTACGTCTAACGCCTACTCGTGGCTTCTACGACTACTCGTGGCTTCTACGCCTTCTCGTGGCTTCTACGCTCCTACTCGTGGCTTCTACGCCTAACGCCTACTCGTGGCTTCTACGACTACTCGTGGATATTAGGCCTAACGTCTACTCGTGGCTTCTACGCCTAACGCCTACTCGTGGCTTCTACGACTACTCGTGGATATTATGCCTAACGTCTACTCGTGGCTTCTACGCCTAACGCCTACTCGTGGGTTGTACGCCTATTGGTGGCTTCTACGCATAACGCCTACTCGTGGCTTCTACGCCTATTCGTGGTTTTTACGCCGCCCACTCGTGGCTTCTACGCCTACTCGTGGCGTCTACGCCTACTCGTGGGTTCAACGCCTACTTGTGGGTTCTACGTCTAACGCCTACTCGTGGCTTCTACGCCTAACATCTACTCGTGATTTCTACGCTTACTGGTGGAGTTTAGGCCTAACGTATACTCGTGGCTTCTACGCCTAACGCATATTCGTGGCTTCTACGCCTATTCGTGGCTTCTACGTCTAACGCCTACTCGTGGCTTCTACGCCTATTCGTGGATTCTATGCCTAACGCCTACTCGAGGCTTCTATCCATATTTGTGGCTTCTTCGCCTAACGCCTACTCGTGGCTTCTACTCCTAGCCAGGGGTTTGTTCCGCGATAACCAGGTGTAACGACTCGACCTGATTCTGTCATCCCGTTGAAGGCGGTCAGACGCACAGCGCAGTGTTATTAAGGTTCCCTTCATTCGCACAGGTGACTGATGTGTCATATTGTCCACTGCCCTTACGGGTCTGGTCGGCGACATTTGTTTCCCGCTGCGGTGACCAGTCAGCTGTCACATGACCAGGCGGTCAAATAAGGCCTAATCCAAGACGTGTGGGTCTAGAGCCGTAGACGCGTCTTCAGCACGGGCCGTAGAATCAGTAGTTAAGCCCTGACATTAAGCAACAACTTTGGCTTGAGCAGATGTATGTCAACAAAGCCGCGGTAACCCATACAGAACATGGACACACCGATAACTGACCAGTTGTAGCCAGAGAGGGGACGATGGTCACTGCATGCAGGTTGACCAGTTCCGTCCACAGTTAACGTTCAAGGTCAGTGCATGCGCTGAATTGTCATGTTGTTTTGTATTCTCTCATGGAAATCTAGCGAAGTTGCAAGAGAAGTAGATCCTGACAAAAGGACGTGTCATCGAGAATTCTGATATAATGCGTGAACTAATGCAGTATTGTGGCCCTTTTTGTGGGTGTTACTGGGTGAATGACTGACTGAATCAGTGGAAGCCTAATGTGTCCGTGAGAACGTGAGAGAGAGAGATAGCGATATATAATATATATATATATATATATATATATATATATATATATATATATATATATACAGACATACGATATTAGACGAGAGTAAAATTTCTAATTTATGAGTGAGTGATTGGTTGGGTGTTTGTGTGAATAAGTGACAATGAATGCGTGAGTGAGTGAGTGAGTGAGTGAGTGAGTGAGTGAGTGAGTGAGTGAGTGAGTGAGTGAATGAATGAATGAATGAATGAATGTACTTTAACGAGTAGTACGTGAGTGATGTGTCAATAATGTGATATGATGAATGAATGTACTTTAACAGTAGTACGTATGTGTGTCATTGTGTATGTGCTAGCCTAGCTGGCGGACAGACCTGGATGGGCGTTATAAAATAATATATTGTCGCGGTCACTTCAACGAGCTGTGTTATGGCCATCACACGGCGGTTACTGGCCGCAACTGCGCAGTAACTAGCCATGTTCTCGTTACAAAACACATCGATAAGGCCACGTATGTAGAATACAGTATACGTGATACTCACGAAACTGTTTATGACTGGTACTAACATAATGGATGTTCATTTCAAGCAGTACAGTTTACAACAAAGTTTGTTTGAAAAAACGTCACTAGTCTATATTGAAGGAATTTGAACGATATTTAAGCAACAGCAGCGACAACGACAACGCCGACAACAACAGCAGCAACAACGACAACAACATAACGACACCAGTGACAATGACAATGACGACAACAGCAGCAGCAGCAGCAACAACAACAACAATAATAAGGCAACAACAACAACAGACACAAACATAGGTTATTTGAAATGACAATTATTTTAACGCGTCGTTATAGCGAGTTATCTGTAGTGAAGGATGGTGTTGTCCCGTGTCCTGGCGAAGTGTCGCCGTCTGATGCAAAACTCTCACAGATATGTGATAGAAATGTACCAACGTAACAAGATGTATCGAAATTGCAGTGAAACTGAAGTTCCATACATTGGTAAACATGTCGTATCACGGCGCTTGGAATGTTCGCGAAGTCGATTCATTAGTTGTGTGTTCTGTCCCGCCCCCAATTGGACCAGTTGTGACCCTTGGTCCTCATGTGGTCCGTGGGTCCAAGGTGGTCTGTTACACTCAGGAGGTCCGTGGCTCTCGGGTTATCCGTGGTCCTCAGGTGGTCCGTGGCTCTCTTGTGATATGTGGTCCTCAGGTGGTCCGCTGTTGTCGCGTGTTAATTGTACTGACCACGTTGACAATACAGTGACCGCTGCTGCCTGTAGTAGCCCCGTGGTGGGCTTCAGTGAATACAGTTAGGGACGTCACAGAGTCAAGCAGGGCCTGCTGGTCAGTCGACCTGCGAATGCGTGTCCGGTGTAGGTCGGTCTAGTCGGACAGCACTGTCTCGGTCGCTGTCTCTACCCACACTCAATTCCAGCACACGGTGTGCAATATTCGCTAGTTACCTGCCGCTACTTAACCGTCACGTGGTCCCAGTTCAATGGAGCCTGTCGTTGGCAGCAATGGAATTGTTCGACTGAATATAATGAAGGTGTTCTAGCGCTAGGTCCCCGACAGACAGCGTCGTGACACGTACAGTGTGTTGCCGCCACTCGTGTGGATGACGTGTGGGTCCACACTCCACAGTAGGTAATATATTACACTGTCCGTGATAAATATTTACTGACAAAGACACCAGGATGAAAGGAATAAGAACGTCAACGTATCGACTGAAAGACATTTACGACGTGCATGATTGTTGTTGTGGTCGACGGACACCTGGGCTACTGTTCAACACGTTGAGAGAAACGATACGGGTCAAGAGCAGGTCGCGTGTGGTCGGCATGAGAAGACTGCGCATCAGGTCAATGTGATTATGACGCCGCATTCGTCAACGCTCCGTCCGTCCACTGGACGTCTCTAGACGGTGATTGACAACTACACGGCCTGACCTTACGCGCTACTCTCTTTTATTCTACTAAAACAGCAGTTCAAGGTTAAATATCCTATTGTACTTTGTAAGAACACTACGTAGGGTTTGTCACTTCAAGAGCGCCTAAATACACCAGGAGGTCAGAGGGAAAGTGGACTAAGTGGATTATTTGGTTAAGTGTCACTCGATGGGCAAATGGATTTTTAGAAGTTACCGTGTCCGAGTCTGAGAACAAGGCCTAGGCGTAGGACGTCGTTGCTGTTGGCAACGACCAGAAAGAGGTAATGTTTGGGCGGGGTCACGCTCGAACATTGTAATAGTGAACAATGATCAGAATGTGGAGTTGTGGTCGATGTTGGTTTGGTATTTAATTACGGTCAAAACAGCGAGAGAGAGAGAGAGAGAGAGAGAGAGAGAGAGAGAGAGAGAGAGAGAAGAGAGAGAGAGAGAAAGAGAGAGAAAGAGAGAGAAGAGAGAGAGAGAGAGAGAAAGAGAGAGAAAGAGAGAGAACTGAGCTATATACATCACAGTGAGTGGTTGAGTGGAGGTGACGGACGGTAGGTGTAGTGACAACAGAGAAACGGGGTGACACCTGATGCAAGTGTACTGATATATATATATATATATATATATATATATATATATATATATATATATATATATATATATATATCCTACAGGACGTATAGAACAACACAAATGAAATATGTAGACTATCTTGGAAGTAATGGAATTATTGGTACAATGTAATATGTTGAGTGTTACTAAATATACTGTAGTCTTATCTGTATCATCAAACATAATATTGATGAGCGAAAACGTAATTTTGGGAAAAGACCGTTAGAAACGAGTCCCAATGACTCAAGGACAGGTGTCTGTGTTGCAGGTGATTGTCGTTGTTGGAACCTGGGGGTATGAGCGACGACT
This sequence comes from Ridgeia piscesae, assembly GCA_025642075.2. Classification (NCBI taxonomy): domain Eukaryota; kingdom Metazoa; phylum Annelida; class Polychaeta; order Sabellida; family Siboglinidae; genus Ridgeia; species Ridgeia piscesae. The sequence goes on from JAODUO010000997.1 coordinate 86,923, forward strand.
CGACGATGTGTCCTCAAGGTCCGAAGCGTCTCCGGTACAACGCCTTCGGTATCCAGTACATTCGTGAGAAGACCCGGAGTGAACGACTCGGTCTACCGAGTTGGTGCAACAACATCTGTCTGCCCAGGTGGACGCGCAGACTGCGACTGCCGCGACGGTGTTGTAAGCACGGGCGACAGCAGGGCGACGTCGACTCGGGACAGTTGTCACCCAACGGCAGCAGCGAGTGTCCGCTTCTGTCGCCGCCGTCTCGCGACACGCTCGGGGACGACTACGTCGAGTACAATCTCGAGAACATTGTCATCTCAGGCGGCGGCACCAAGGGATACGCCTTTGTCGGAGCTCTGAAGGTGAGTACATGTCACTGCTGCTGTTGAATGCAACGTTGAATCCGCGGTCAATGGCAGTGGTTCTATGTAGACGCGAAACATTTCTAGTTTGACGGACGCGGCATTTTGTATATTTTAAACACTTGTTCACCGACAACTATTGGGTTTTTATTAGTGCTCTCCACCGGTTAGTTATTTATGTTAGGTATAAATAGTTTTCGATATATGCCAGCTGATACCTAGTACGTACATTCATTAATATAAATCAACTCGTTTGATATTACGTCATACTTATGTTGTGATATGACCCGTATTTGACATGGGCTTATTATAACTGCGTCACTCCACGAGTGACAAAATAAGTGTGTAGGGGCCTACTGCACGCACCAGAGTTAAACAATAGACTAAACCGATGTAAACTAAACCGTGGTACCTTCCTTTGTTGACCTGTGGTTATGTATGCACATTACGCACTTATTTATAACCATTTCGTATCCGCGCAGAAGCTTGCAGTCTTGCTATGCTATCTAGGACGCGTTTCCCGAACGTTTGTCCAAATGGCAGTTTCACTGCAGGTATATTGCTTTAACGTGTACACAGAATAGGATGTCTGTAACGAGTCGTCATTGTTCGCGTGTCGGTATTAGTGTATATTCTTTGTTCATTGTGCCCTCACAAAAGCACGTGACAACATATGGCTATATTATCAACGTATATAATTTGACGCCGCGAATAGCTGTAAATAGCGATTGTACTTATTGAGTTGCTCCGGAGTTGTGTCGTATGAATAGCAATAGTCCTTTCAGTTGTTGTCCTGGGGACAGAGTTGATCGTATACAATATATGTGACCAGCTCACCGAGTTATCGAGAATGTGTTTATGTTTGAAGCCGCATAAACCATACACGTAAACACAGACCAGGAATAATGTAAAGTGTCATAACACCCGGGGTTGACAGCTGAGTCAACCATTGCTGTGACCAGTTGATTTGTGTGATATTAAACTAAAATTAAATAATAATTTAGTGAAATCAAGCTCAATGAAAAGGTCTGGCCAGGGTTGGCGATCCTTTGACCGTCGAGTTGATGTTATTAGTTGTCGTAGAAGCACGGATCCGGTAGAGTATTGCTAAGCCTTCTACCTGGTAGAAGACCGAGTGAGTGACATGTGACCAGGTAGAAGACCGAGTGAGTGACATGTGACCAGGTAGAAGACTGAGTGAGTGACATGTGACTCACCAGATAGAAGACCGAGTGAGTGACGTGACTCACCAGGTTTTTCTACAAAATAAATCTTTCTACTGTCCATATTTCATTTCCCAAGATCTACCTATAATAAATAAATAAATAAAATACAAGATTTATATAGCGCCATAATAACAAGGTGCTCTATGGCGCTTTACAAGAATAATAATAATAATAATAAATCTACAGAGAAATGAAAACATTATAATATTCAGATAAATAATTTAAAAGCTAAACAACAAATAGTCGTAAATTTAATTAAACAGTAAAAATACAATTATATATAAGGATAATAAACCTAAAAGGTATAGGTGCAATAAATAATTAAGTAATATATTACATAAAAACTATCAAATAATATAATAAACAAATATATATATATATATATATATATATATATATATATATATATATATATATATATGTATAATTAGGTGGGATTGAAACTAATAAGATTGCGGATAAAATGTACATTCATGGCATTAAAATAAATGAACTAGTAGGAATAAATATCGAGTGTTATTAAAACGGTTGATATGTCTATGTAGTGTCTATGTATTGCTGCTGGAACAGAAATGTCTTTAGTTGCCTTAGAAATTGTATGCAGCTTTCACTATTTCTGATGTTAACAGGCAAACTGTTCCATAGAGTCGACCCTGCTTATACCTATGTGTATTTCCCCAACTTTGTCTCTGCTCATGATGTTCTCTGATAGTTTTCCAGTCCTCTGTCGTGCCAGGTTTCTCATCTGTCATCCTGCTCGGCTCAGACTGCATCTATCCCTACCTACTTGTCCAGGTCGTTGATCCTTCTTCTGTCTGCTCAAGTTCTACAGTACACTTTGTGCTCGTCTGTTGCACCGTCAGCTAGTGAATGAAGACACGACACAGTGTGTCACAACTACTAAATGCTCACTTGCTCCAGGCATGTGCACGCTCGCGCAACACGTCTGAATAATTATGTTCATACAGCGGGGGGGGGGTTGTAAAATGACGTCCAGTTCATGTATAGTTTGTGCTGAAGTACACAAGGGATTGTTTGTACCCGACTCTTATCTACTGACATGGTGCACTTTGATGATTTTAGAGGATTAAGTCCGAGGTCGGTACAGCTAGGGCGTTCTCTTTGTTATGTCAATAACTATATCCGTTAGGTGTGCGTAATTTACACCTCTTTCGTCAGGGGGCGCCACCTTCCGGAATACTTGACGTAGTCGGCTTCATCTGAAATAGTCCGGCTTAACCGATTCTAGATCGGCTGCGTAACTCCGCCGAAAAATCAGTTTGGTCGATTAGCCGGATTTTGAATGTTATCCGTGTGAGGGGCTAAACAGTGCTGCCACCTAATGCAGCCCGGGTAATACTGCCATAATTCCTGCTTCATAAACAAATGCAAATTTTTTTTCTGTTAATTTTTGTGTGAATATAAGGTTAATGTTGAAAACCTTTAATAGTATAACATTATTTTATAAAAGGACACCCCTTTTTTGTTTTATGTTAAGCACTAAAAAGTGCTGCCACCTAACGGAGTCTGGGTAATGGAGGCTACATTAAAAAGACACGCTGTCCCTGTACAACAAACAATAATTGCGAACACACAAACCGGTGTATTTCATCACAACGTGTCGTATTTCGATTGGCTTCCATGCGACGTTCTTATCACTGAAGCCAGTCGACGCAATCGCGATTAGCGAAACGCCGGCATTTTTACGTTACGTAATCGCAACCAAAGCGAGGACATACCTACACGCTTGGGCGAGTTACATTTCAGAAATAGCATTAATTCGTACACACAAACGCCCGGCAACTATTATTGTAACCACTGGCTGTTACTGTCTCGATCAGCTCACCAGCCGCGAATGCTAGCTGTGAATTACTGATTAGCTAATTAGCAGCGAGCGACGAAGAAACAGCGGAGTTAATGCGTGACTAGAGACTCACGCAGTACCGGGCCCAGCCGCAGGGTATTGATCAGCTGTCTCGTTGCGGCATTGGCACTGCAGCTGCGCAGTAATATTTGTATAGCGAAAGCAGAGGTCGACTATGAGCCGCCCGGCCGCCATGTCGTAGCAACATCGCCGATACACTGTACAGTCCGTTATCCCCGGCCATCATGGGATGTCTGCAGTCGCTGGTCAGTCCAGGGACGGCGACGGCAGACGGCAATGACCTGGCCATACTAGATAAGTATCGTGGCGACGCGCTGGCCAACAAGACGGCGAGCAAAGACGGATGGCAACGCTACGACTACCAGTTGGAGAACATCGCCTTCTCAGGCGGCGGCGTGAAGGGCTTCGCGTACATAGGAGCGATGCAGGTGGGTGCGCCGAGGAAGGCGGCTATACTTGTCCCCACACGGACGTGTCCTGGCAGTTCGCACACAGTAAATGTACTGCAAGCTTTGTTCACGTTAACCCTCTAGTCCCCACACCAGCCCATTCGCCACGCTTGCGTGAAAGCCGCAGGCCGCGGTCCGTTGGTGTCCATTCACCTGTGACTGCTTAGGCTGTTAACCCTAGTAACCTCATTGGCCGATTACGTCTCTGCCGAGTTGAATATACTTACACAGTACAGACTATAGAACATACGTATAGTGTCCACATAATATATGCATACACAATCGCATACATTTCCTAAAAAATAAGGCAATGCAACGTACACATGATAATGTAAGTATAAATACACACACAATGACACACCACAACACCACACACACACAAAACCACACAACACAACACAACACACACAAACACACACAACAAAACACAACACAACACACACACACACACACACACACAACACACACACACACACACACACACGCTCGCACTATGCAACTGCTAGTGCTTTGTACTATATAAATAGTTATACGACCGACGACTACTTTTAATGTTTAATGTCTATGGCTAAGTGCTTAAGTGTATATGCATGTGTGTGTGTGTGTGTGTGTGTGTGTGTGTGTGTGTGTGTGTGTTGTGTGTGTGTGTGTGTGTGTGTGTTGTTTTGTTGTGTTTGTGTGTGTTGTGTGTGTGTGTGTGTGTGTGTGTGTGTGTGTGTGTGTTTCTGCGCGCGTGTGTTTTTAAAACGAAACAAACAATGGACGTTGAAAAGAGCACAATGTGTCAAAAAAATTATTGTATTAAAACGTATGCAATTAACGGGGGTGAAGTTGTCTAGTTTTGGAAGTCTTTATTGCATGTCTCCTATTGCATTAAATATGTGATTCAAGGTTTGAAATAAATTCCTTATTTAGTGGTCATGGTCACCCCTATGGCCAATTTCACCCTCGTTTACGGTATCATACGACATTTATTAATGATACATTTACCCTGAATACCGCATCTAACACTTATTACGTATGTTGTGCAGACAGCACGAGTTATATTATGTATTACAAGTAGATAGAATTTGACATTTACAGCCTTATCTAACATCGCTTGCCGCCTTGCCGTAATAATATTAATAATTCATACGACACTGCTCTGTCGAGCGGATGTACTGTGTGCTGTACAGGCTCATCTGATTTAGCGTTGTGTTTTATGTGATTGCGAAATGTTGCTAAGAAAATATGCAATAACTAGAGCCAGTCAAATGCTCGCACAGAATAGCTAAACGGTATCACGTAAACCTGGGCCGCGGCCCGAGGTTGTGAGTCGGTGTTATGTGGGATTCAGGTCGATCCACTGCCACGAGCTAGCAACGGTGCGTCATATTGTTGATGTAGGACGCGCCGGGCCAAGTGTGTGTCTACACTGCCTTAGTTTATCTAATCGCCTGCACGCTCAGCAAATCCTCAGATTTCACCTGCACACACTGAACCGGTCTGCCCCTAGACGCCATATTTGTGTCCGAATATGGGGCTAGTTTCATAAACGGTATTTAAAAATAGATATCCTGTAGCGTACGCATTCAGCTTAGCATTTGCTTTTAGAAAAGAACACAGCGTAATTTCTTTTGACAACCGTCGTAACACCAAGAACGTTCGTGACTGCTTCAGTATGTGCATTATATCTTGTATTATTAATTAATAACAACATTAGGTAATTTATGATTTATTAATATACAATTTGATTGATTAAACACATATTACAACAAATATTAAATTTAAATAATAATTCAGGTAAAAAGTAATTCTATATTCTGGCACTTGACAACATATACGTAAGGAAACACAACATGACAATGACGATGTTTCGAATGTCAAGTCAAGTCAAATTTTATTTCGCAACAACAATATTACATTCTACATAAGCAAAACAATAAATTATTGTTACGTGGTGGTCACATGACACATGTTGTGTCCTCAACCGTGAGCAAACAGCCATCGTGGACCTAGGGATTGTTCAAATGGCCGAGTGTTGAAGTGATTTTGCTACAACTTATTAAAATGTTACCTGAGCTAGGCTAACGTTGAACCTAAAGTCTGTTTAGCCAATTTGGTTAAAGGTAAGACATTTCTGTAACCAAGTGAGATTTTCTTTAGCCATTTTTAGGTAAAAAATGTAATAATAAACATAAAAATGCACTGTAATATTATATAGACTGCTATACCTTATTGACAAAAAAATAAAATATCAAATTTTAATAAACTAAATACTACCATAAATGATGAAACTGTTTTTGACACGGCTATTGCTTTTCTCTGTTCTGGTAAGGACACTTGCCAAAAATATACACGAATTAGATCAACCTAAAATATTGGCATTTGACAGAAATTTTTCACATGACACAGCGATTAATAGCCATGCTATATGTGACTGCGCCAGTACTGAGCGATAATAGGGAACATATCAGGTACAGCGTTGTACTTGTCTCAAACGTGCAAATAATGTCATCAAGCAGATCCCCATTGTTATAATGATTATCGAGAAAGTAATCAAAACCCATTTTTAGTATCTCTCCATCGGAAGTTATGGGTAATCATGTTTCTTCAGTCGACGATCGCCTTGGATGAATTGCTGTGTAGGATTTCTCATCGAATATAGCGTCAAATCGTAAAATGAATAGGTCAGACGTGTCGGGAGTGTCAATTTTAGGCGGAATTTGTACCAAGTTTGACTATCTAGTTCTTTTAGATCCAAAGTTATAGATGAAAACTAGGTCAGTGGCGGCCATTTTGGATTTCACGCTCCAGTGACCTTATGACACGGCGTTTACCTCAAAAAGTGTACGTGCCTGTATGGCATTATGGCAACGTAATTATTTATTGATAAATTGTCTGTGAGTGAGGCTAAATGGAAGGATTAGCAACTTATTGCAACTTACATTGTTTGGCGCGTCACCCTGACTGCTATTGTTTGCTGGTTTAATGTGTGATCGTTCAGGCTTTTGTTAGTGGGACACCAGCCGTTGCAACTTGTGCAACAAAGTTAAACGCTTACAAAAAAATCACCAACTAATATCAGTAGGTGGAACAAGTGGAAAAACTCGTGTACAATGGTTCATATCATCTGGAGCGAGCGATGGTTGCGATAAGGCGTTCGGTTATAGAGTACATTGACTATTGACTGTGTCATGCTCTAGTAAGCACACTGTACTGACGTCTCGTGAGAAACTGTTACACATGTGTGTGGCTGTGCTTTATTTCAATGCAAAGTTTCATGCTTTTTGACCGCGTTGTTACAACAGAACGGTATCGTGTCGACAGGCGTTCAATAGCTTATATATTTAAACATCCGGGCAGACAACCTTTCAAATACCTTGTTACCTATGACATTTATTCGTTTATGGACAACAATTTTATATTCCATTTTCCACTTTTAATACTGATATCCACCTACTCAGTCGAGGGCATGATCGTGACATAAATGTGTCCTTGATGGCATGTCAATAAAGTTAATTCAAATGGGATCTGGCCATAAACGTCCAGTGACGGGAAAGTCTGGATCTCACTGTGAGGTCAGTGAAGGAACACGTCTGGACCTCACTGTGAGGCCAGTGAAGGAACACATCTGGACCTCACTGTGAGGCCAATGAAGGAACACATCTGGACCTGACTGTGAGGCCAGTGAAGGAACACGTCTGGATCTCACTATCAGGCCAATGAAGGAACACGGCTGGATCTCACTGTGAGGCCAGTGAAGGAACACATCTGGACCTCACTGTGAGGCCAGTGAAGGAACACGGCTGGATCTCACTGTGAGGCCAGTGAAGGAACACATCTGGACCTCACTGTGAGGCCAGTGAAGGAACACATCTGGACCTCACTGTGAGGCCAGTGAAGGAACACGGCTGGATCTCACTGTGAGGCCAGTGCAGGAACACGTCTGGATCTATCTCACTGTGAGGCCAGTGAAGGAACACGTCTGGATCTCACTATCAGGCCAATGAAGGAACACGGCTGGATCTCACTGTGAGGCCAGTGAAGGAACACATCTGGACCTCACTGTGAGGCCAGTGAAGGAACACATCTGGACCTCACTGTGAGGCCAGTGAAGGAACACGGCTGGATCTCACTGTGAGGCCAGTGAAGGAACACATCTGGACCTCACTGTGAGGCCAGTGAAGGAACACATCTGGACCTCACTGTGAGGCCAGTGAAGGAACACGGCTGGATCTCACTGTGAGGCCAGTGCAGGAACACGTCTGGATCTCACTGTGAGGCCAGTGAAGGAACACGTCTGGATCTCACTATCAGGCCAATGAAGGAACACGGCTGGATCTCACTGTGAGGCCAGTGAAGGAACACATCTGGACCTCACTGTGAGGCCAGTGAAGGAACACATCTGGATCTCACTGTGAGGCCAGTGAAGGAACACGGCTGGATCTCACTGTGAGGCCAGTGAAGGAACACATCTGGATCTCACTGTGAGGCCAGTGAAGGAACACGTCTGGATCTCACTGTGAGGCCAGTGAAGGAACACGTCTGGATCTCACTGTGAGGCCAGTGAAGGAACACGTCTGGATCTCACTGTGAGGCCAGTGAAGGAACACATCTGGATCTCACTGTGAGGCCAGTGAAGGAACACATCTGGACCTCACTGTGAGGCCAATGAAGGAACACATCTGGATCTCACTGTGAGGCCAGTGAAGGAACACATCTGGACCTCACTGTGAGGCCAGTGAAGGAACACGTCTGGATCTCACTGTGAGGCCAGTGAAGGAACACATCTGGACCTCACTGTGAGGCCAGTGAAGGAACACATCTGGACCTCACTATCAGGCCAATGAAGGAACACGGCTGGATCTCACTGTGAGGCCAGTGAAGGAACACATCTGGACCTCACTGTGAGGCCAATGAAGGAACACGGCTGGATCTCACTGTGAGGCCAATGAAGGAACACATCTGGACCTCACTGTGAGGCCATGAAGGAACACCTGGACCTCACTGTGAGGCCATGAAGGAACACATCTGGACCTCACTGTGAGGCCAGTGAAGGAACACATCTGGACCTCACTGTGAGGCCAATGAAGGAACACGGCTGGATCTCACTGTGAGGCCAGTGAAGGAACACATCTGGACCTCACTGTGAGGCCAGTGAAGGAACACGGCTGGATCTCACTGTGAGGCCAGTGAAGGAACACATCTGGACCTCACTGTGAGGCCAGTGAAGGAACACGTCTGGACTCACTGTGAGGCCAGTGAAGGAACACGGCTGGATCTCACTGTGAGGCCAGTGAAGGAACACATCTGGATCTCACTGTGAGGCCAGTGAAGGAACACGGCTGGATCTCACTGTGAGGCCAGTGAAGGAACACGTCTGGATCTCACTGTGAGGCCAATGAAGGAACACGGCTGGATCTCACTGTGAGGCCAGTGAAGGAACACATCTGGATCTCACTGTGAGGCCAGTGAAGGAACACGTCTGGATCTCACTGTGAGGCCAGTGAAGGAACACGTCTGGATCTCACTGTGAGGCCAGTGAAGGAACACGTCTGGATCTCACTGTGAGGCCAGTGAAGGAACACGGCTGGATCTCACTGTGAGGCCAGTGAAGGAACACGTCTGGATCTCACTGTGAGGCCAGTGAAGGAACACGTCTGGATCTCACTGTGAGGCCAGTGAAGGAACACGGCTGGATCTCACTGTGAGGCCAGTGAAGGAACACGGCTGGATCTCACTGTGAGGCCAGTGAAGGAACACGTCTGGATCTCACTGTGAGGCCAGTGAAGGAACACGTCTGGATCTCACTGTGAGGCCAGTGAAGGAACACGTCTGGATCTCACTGTGAGGCCAGTGAAGGAACACGTCTGGATCTCACTGTGAGGCCAGTGAAGGAACACATCTGGATCTCACTGTGAGGCCAGTGAAGGAACACGTCTGGACCTAACTGTGAGGCCAGTGAAGGAACACGGCTGGATCTCACTGTGAGGTCAGTGAAGGAACACGTCTGGATCTCACTATCAGGCCAGTGAAGGAACACGTCTGGATCTCACTATCAGGCCAGTGAAGGAACACGTCTGGATCTCACTATCAGGCCAATGAAGGAACACGTCTGGATCTCACTGTGAGGCCAGTGAAGGAACACGTCTGGATCTCACTGTGAGGCCAGCGAAGGAACACATCTGGATCTCACTGTGAGGCCAGTGAAGGAACACGTCTGGATCTCACTGTGAGGCCAGTGAAGGAACACGGCTGGATCTCACTGTGAGGTCAGTGAAGGAACACGTCTGGATCTCACTATCAGGCCAGTGAAGGAACACGTCTGGATCTCACTATCAGGCCAGTGAAGGAACACGTCTGGATCTCACTATCAGGCCAATGAAGGAACACGTCTGGATCTCACTGTGAGGCCAATGAAGGAACTCGGCTTGATCTCACTGTGAGGCCAGTGAAGGAACACGGCTGGATCTCACTGTGAGGCCAGTGAAGGAACACGTCTGGATCTCACTATCAGGCCAGTGAAGGAACACGTCTGGATCTCACTGTCAGGCCAGTGAAGGAACACGTCTGGATCTCACTATCAGGCCAGTGAAGGAACACGTCTGGATCTCACTGTGAGGCCAGTGAAGGAACACGTCTGGATCTCACTATCAGGCCAGTGAAGGAACACGTCTGGATCTCACTATCAGGCCAGTGAAGGAACACGTCTGGATCTCACTATCAGGCCAATGAAGGAACACGTCTGGATCTCACTATCAGGCCAGTGAAGGAACACGTCTGGATCTCACTATCAGGCCAATGAAGGAACACGTCTGGATCTCACTGTGAGGCCAATGAAGGAACTCGGCTGGATCTCACTGTGAGGCCAGTGAAGGAACACGTCTGGATCTCACTATCAGGCCAGTGAAGGAACACGTCTGGATCTCACTGTGAGGCCAGTGAAGGAACACGTCTGGATCTCACTGTGAGGCCAGTGAAGGAACACGTCTGGATCTCACTGTGAGGCCAGTGAAGGAACACGGCTGGATCTCACTGTGAGGCCAGTGAAGGAACAGGTCTGGATCTCACTGTGAGGCCAGTGAAGGAACACGTCTGGATCTCACTGTGAGGCCAGTGAAGGAACACGGCTGGATCTCACTGTGAGGCCAGTGAAGGAACACGTCTGGATCTCACTGTGAGGCCAGTGAAGGAACACATCTGGATCTCACTGTGAGGCCAGTGAAGGAACACGTCTGGATCTCACTGTGAGGCCAGTGAAGGAACACATCTGGATCTCACTGTCAGCGTGCAAATGGTTTCAACCGTATTCCGCGCCTTGCCTACACATTGAGCTGTACTAAGCATCTAAAGCTGAATGCGCGTGATACTCTACGTATGTTAGCCACATGTGGAATATTATATCAGGCAACACTTCACACAAGTTGAACGCGGTTCTTTCTGCCGTGAACCCATCACGAAACCTGCTCAAAACTTCGTGTTCAATCGCTCGAAACACCAATAGCGACACAGCAAGTTCGTCGACACACGGAACAATGAGGTCCCGTCGAGCGGGTAATAGGCAGCGGTAGGTGCTACTTGAGACGTCAAACATGACGCTGATGTCACGAGTGGGCGTACCTGTGTGACCGTAACGATGACAATGCCGGCGACGTGCTTTGTTGTCGCGGCGCTTTGATCTCCGCCGTCGTCTGGCGATAGACATGTCGTGTGACAGCGGTAAGCAAATCACGTCCTAAGTGACCAGGTGGTGATACCTGTCAATGTCAAGACATTTAGGTGGCGCGAGGTATATTCTCCTACCTACAACACACGGCAAACAAAATGTGTGTGCGTGTGCGTGTGCGTGTGCGTGTGCGTGTGCGTGTGCGTGTGCGTGTGCGTGTGCGTGTGCGTGTGCGTGTGCGTGTGCGTGTGCGTGTCGTGTGCGTGTGCGTGTGCGTGTGCGTGTGCGTGTGCGTGTGCGTGTGCGTGTGCGTGTGCGTGTGCGTGTGCGTGTGCGTGTGCGTGTGTGTATATATTCATGTTTCGGCCACATCACACTCAGCGGTTACGCGTTAATACACAAGTCAGTCACGGGTCAGCATATGACTGTTCAAACATAGCGTACAGCAGCGCTTACAGTGAACAATGACTTGAGGGACCTGCAGCGGTATTCTATAAATATATCTAATCACGAGTGATAATGACAAAGGCGATTCTGCACTGTGACCGTACTGAATTAATGACTCTGGAACAATGGATCATAGACGTTGTGGCCTCGTGCTAATCCGTCGCCCATAACAACCAAACTGCCTGGATTCACACTGTTTTTCAAGCCTCGGATATAGTTATCGAATATGGAAATGATACAGTTAACTAAACGTTTGCTAAATTTATTTGCAAACACGATGTTCGACCAAAACGATGTCATTGCACATGCCTACTAACATTTGTGGAACATTTTGTAAAGTGTGTTCCAAGTTTGGAAAATATCCGAATTTAATATGTCTAGTAATACAGTGGTAAAGTTTGCTCTGACTGTTGACTGGTCTGTCTGCAGGCGCTGGACGACGCTGGAGTGCTCGTGAAGATCCGACGTATCGCAGGAACCAGCGCCGGGGCCATCTGTGGCGGGTTGCTGTCAGTCGGCTGCACGCCGCAAGAGATAGCTGACGTGTTTCAGGGCGACATCAAGAAGTTGTTTCACGGTAAACTCATTGCGTCATTTATACACGCACACGTACACACACGCTGATACTCCAAAACACACAAGAACGCGTGCACACACAAGCATGCACGCACGTGCGGGAAGATACACCAACACTTAAGAACACATGAACGCATATACTCACGAGCCCACCTGCGCACACGCACACGCATACGAGCGTGCAGTCGCGCAGGCCACTCACATCTCACCACACGCACTCACGCACTCACGCACTCACGCACTCACGCACTCACGCACTCACGCACTCACGCACTCACGCACTCACGCACTCACGCACTCACGCACTCAAAAACAAACAAACAAACAAACAAACAACAACAAACGAACGAACACGAACGAACGAACGAACGAACGACAAACGAACGAACGAACGAACGAACGAACGAACGAACGAACGAACGAACGAACGAACGAACGAACGAACGAACGAACGAACGAACGAACGAACGAACGAACGAACGAACGAACGAACGAACGAACGAACGAACGAACGAAGACGAACGAACGAACGAACGAACGAACGAACGAACGAGAACGAACGAACGAACGAGCGAACGAACGAACGCAACGAACGAACGCACGCACGCACGCACGCACGCACGCACGCATCAACGCATGCAGGCAGGCAGGCTGACTGGCAGACAGGCAGACAGGCAGGCGCGCGCGCACACACATACACACACACACACACACACACACACACACACACACACACACACACACACACACACACACACACACACTTAAACGCACGCTCTCCCTCTCTCCCTCTTCCCTCTCTCCCTCTCTCCTCTCTCCCTCTCTCCCTCTCTCCCTCTCTCCCTCTCTCCCTCTCTCCCTCTCTCCCTCTCTCCCTCTCTCCCTCTTCCCTCTTTCCCTCTCTCCCTCTCCCCCTCTCTTCCTCTCTTCCTCTCTTCTCTCTTCCTCTCTCCCCCTCTCCCTCTATCCCTATATCCCTCTCTCCGTCTCTCCCCCTCTCTCTCTTCCTCTCTCTTCCCCCTCTCTCTTTCTGCCTCTCCCTCACCCCCTCTCTCTATCTACCGAGTTGTTGACGTGTTCACAGACCAGAGTTGTATCTGCTGCTGCGGTCTGCCCAAAATCTACCGACGCTTTGGAATAAATGCTGCTGAACGATTCAAGCGGATTTATGGGGAACACATCGCCCGCAAGACTGGCAACCCCAACATCACATTTGGCGAGGTGAGAATTCGGGACATTATCAAGACCGTAGTGGATAAATACGAGTTGAACAATATTATGTGTACCTGTGTTTAACAACGAAAGACGTGCATTTCGTTCGAAAATGTAACGTATATTACGTCTAAATCAGTACGAACTAAGGATAGCGGTGGGATGAGAGTGTGTAGTGGGGTGTAACGGTGAAAGAGAGTGTGTAGTGGGGTGTAGCAGCGGAAGAGAGTGTGTAGTGGGGTGTAAAGGTGGAAGAGAGTGTGTAGTGGGGTGTAACGGTGGAAGAGAGTGTGTAGTGGGGTGTAACGGTGGAAGAGAGTGTGTAGTGGGATGTAACGGTGGAAGAGAGTGTGTAGTGGGGTGTAACGGTGGAAGAGAGTGTGTAGTGGGGTGTAACGGTGGAAGAGAGTGTGTAGTGGGATGTAACGGTGGAAGAGAGTGTGTAGTGGGGTGTAACGGTGGAAGAGAGTGTGTAGTGGGGTGTAACGGTGGAAGAGAGTGTGTAGTGGGGTGTAACGGTGGAAGAGAGTGTGTAGTGGGATGTAACGGTGGAAGAGAGTGTGTAGTGGGATGTAACGGTGGAAGAGAGTGTGTAGTGGGGTGTAACGGTGGAAGAGTGTGTAGTGGGATGTAAGGTGGAAGGATGTGTAGTGGGATGTAACGGTGGAAGAGGGGTTTTAGTTGGGTGTAACGGTGGAAGAGAGTGTGTAGTGGGGTGTAACGGTGGAAGAGAGTGTGTAGTGGGATGTACCGGTGGAAGAGAGTGTGTAGTGGGATGTAAGGGGGAAGAGAGTGTGTAGGGGGGGAAGGGTAAGAGAGTGTGTAGTGGGATGTAACGGTGGAAGAGAGTGTGTAGTGGGATGTAACGGTGGAAGAGAGTGTGTAGTGGGATGTAACGGTGGAAGAGAGTGTGTAGTGGGATGTAACGATGGAAGAGAGTGTGTAGTGGGGTGTAACGGTGGAAGAGAGTGTGTAGTGGGATGTAACGGTGGAAAGGGGTTTTAGTGGGATGTAACGGTGGAAGAGGTGTGGGGGATGTAACGGTGGAAGAGAGTGTGTGTGGGGTGTAACGGTGGAAGAGAGTTTTGGGGGGGAACGGGGAAAAATTTAGGGGGATGTAGGGGGGAAGAGATGTGATTTGGGGTTAACGGTGGAAGAGGGGTTTTAGTGGGGTGTAACGGTGGAAGAGGGGTTTAGTGGGATGTAACGGTGGAAGAGAGTGTGTAGTTGGGTGTAACGGTGGAAGAGAGTTTTAGTGGGGTGAAACTGGAAGAGAGGTGTAGGGGGATGTGGGGAAGAGAGTTTTAGGGGATGAAACGGGGAAGAGTGTGGTAGTGGGATGTAACGGGGGAAGAGAGGGAGTTGGGGTTAACGGTGGAAGAGAGTGTGTAGGGGTGTAACGGTGGAAGGGGTGTGTAGTGGGATGGGGGGAAGGGGTGTGGTGGGATGTAACGGTGGAAGAGGGGTTTTAGTGGGGTGTAACGGGGGAAGAGAGGGAGGGGATGTAAGGGGGTGGAAGAGTTTTTAGTGGGATGTAACGGTGGAAGAGGGGTATAGTGAGATGTAACGGTGGAAGAGGGGTGTGGGATGTAACGATGGAAGAGAGTGTGTAGTGGGGTGTAACGGTGGATGAGAGTGTGTAGTGGGATGTAACGGTGGAAGAGAGTGTGTAGTTGAGTGTAACGGTGGAAGAGAGTGTGTAGTGGGGTGTAACGGTGGAAGAGAGTGTGTAGTGGGATGTAACGATGGAAGAGAGTGTGTAGTGGGGGTAACGGTGGAAGAGAGGGGAGGGGATGAAGGTGGAAGAGAGTGTGGGGGATGTAACGGGGGAAGAGGGGGAGTGGGAGTAACTGGAAGAGAGTGTGTATTTGGGTTAAGGTAAGAGGGGTTTTAGGGGATGAAGGGGGAAGAGATTTTAGTGAGATGTAAGGGGGAAGAGAGTGGTAGGGGGGTGTAAGGTGGAAGAGAGTGTGGTGGGTTTAACGGGGGAAAGAGTGGTAGTGGGAGTAAGGTGGATGAGAGTGTATAGTGGGATGTAACGGGGGAAAGAGAGTGGGTTTTGGGAGGTAAGAGGTTTTGGGGGGTTTAACGGTGGAAGAGAGTGTTAGGGGGTGTAACGGTGGAAGAGAGGTGTAGTGGGGTGAACGGGGGAATAGAGGTGTGGGGGGTGTAACGGTGGAATAGAGGTTTTGGGGTGTCGGTGGAAAGATGGTAGTGGGGGTAACGGTGGGGGGGGTAGTGGGGGTAACGGTGGAAGAGAGTGTGTAGTTGGGTGTAAGGTGGAAGAGAGTGTGTAGTGGGGGAAAGGGGGAAAATTTAGTGGGATGAAAACGGTGGAAGAGAGTGTGTAGTGGGACGTAATGGAAGAGAGGTAGGGGGGTGTAATGGAAGAGAGGGAGGGGGAAACGATGGAAGAGGGGTGTAGGGGGGGAAGGGTGGATGAGATTTTAGGGAAACGGTGGAAGAGAGGTGTAGTTGAGTGTAAGGTGGAAGGGGTTGGGGGGTAACGGGGAAGAGAGTGTGGGGAAACGATGGAAGAGGGGTTTTGGGGGGGGAAGGGGGAAGAGAGGTGAGGGGGAAACGAAAAAAGGTGGTAGGGGGATTAAGGGGGAAAAAGGGTATTTGGGGTTTAACGGTAAGGAGTGTGGGGGAAACGGTGGAAGAGGGTGAGTGAGAGTAACGGGGAAGAGTTTTAGGGGGGTGAAACGGTGGAAGAGATTTTAGGGGATGAAGGGGAAAGAGGGTAGTGGGAGAAGGTGGATGAGAGGGAGGGGGATGTAACGGTGGATGAGGGGGAGGGGAGGGAGGGGGAAAATTGTAGGGGGAAACAGGGAAGAGATTGTAGGGGGGTGAACGAGGGAAGAGAGTTTTAGTGGGGGAAGGGGGAAGAGATGTGAGTTAAACGGGGAAAAATGTGGTGGGGTGAACGGGGAAGAGAGTGTGTAGGGGAAACGGTAAGAGGGGGGGGGTGTAAAGGGGGAAAGAGGTTTTAGTTGGGTTAACGGTGGAATAGAGGGAGTGGGGTGTAAGGGGGAAGAGAGGGTAGTGGGAAACTGGAAAGGGGTGTAGTGGGGGTAACGGTAAGAATGGTTTTGGGTTTAACGGTAATAGGGGTTTTAGTGGGGTGTAACGGTGGATGAGAGTGTGTAGGGGGTGTAACGGTGGAAGAGAGTGTGTAGTGGGATGTAACGGTGGAAGAGAGTGTGTAGTGGGAAATGGAAGAGAGGTTGGGGGAAGGTGGAAAGGGTTTTGGGGGGGTGAACGGGGAGAGAGGTGTAGGGGGGAACGGGGAATAGATGGTAGGGGGGTGAAGGGGAAGAGGGGTTTTAGGGGGGGTAGCGGAAATCATTGCGACGGAAGCACATTTGTCGTATTAATGCTGTAGTTAAGGAGGTGTATTTTTGGTTTACGAAATACGTAATGGACGTGCACTGAGAGATGACTACTCAGTCACGACAAATTTTGAACGAGGCCGAAAACACACACACAAACGTACATGTAATCTAATACACATATGAACACACGTGCACAGACAATCACATACATATGACATAACACATAACACATAACACATAACACATAACACATAACACATAACACATAACACAAAAAATTAAACATAACACATAACACATAACACATAACACATAACACATAACACATAACACATAACTCAAACACACATAAAACACACAAACACACACACACACACACACACAACACACACACACACACACACACACACACCACTCACACACACACACATACACACACACACACGCACACACACACATCACGTACAAACACACGCTAGATCGTAACATCGAACATTAACCCGCAGCCACCCATGAGAAGTGTGATATGTTCTGTTCTCAAACACAAATAACTTTGGGACAAAAAAGGCACAGTAGTTACACGTTGTAGTTGCGTTTCACGGTTGAGCCTGATGTTAACGACTCCATACATGCTTCACCGTCAGGTGTACAAGGAGTATGGTCGGGAACTATGCATTGTCGTCACGAACCTGTCCCAGATGCGTTCCGAGTTCTTCCACTACACGACAACGCCAGACCTGCCCATCAGGGTCGCCGTCAGGATGTCCATGTCATTCCCAGGTAAGTGACACAGAGGCAACTGTCAGGGTTGCGAGCTAAGTTAAGCTCATGGTCTTCAACGTACCTCCCTTTATTTACCAATACAGTTAAATTATTGGAAATGAAATCAATTAAATAAATCTTCATTATTCATATTCCAATCTCGTTTTTAGACAAAGTTGCAAACATTGACACCTATATAGTATTCACTCTGGCATTTATAGTAATTCGTCTTAGTTTGTTTTGTTTTTAATTATTGGACGTAGCCTGACATTGTACTGAAAAGGGTCCAATCACAATACAGCGACTTCTCACTTTTACATGATTTAACGAGCAAAGTAAGTTCTCAATGCTAAAACAAATAATAGTAAATTTTTTTAATATAATCAATCAAATAGAGAATATTATTATTTTATAATGGTTTCAGAATATTGCCAGGGCATAAAAAGACAATTATGAAAGTCACGTATTTGATCTTTTGCAGTTATTTTTGAGCCAATTTGGTACGACGTAAACGGTACACTAGACCTGTACTGTGACGGCGGGGTGATGAATCAATACCCGATCCATTGCTTCGATGGTAAGTATGTCATGGCAACAGCGACACCCGTGTTATCGCAATCCCGCTTGTATCGGTTCTGACGTGGCGTAGGTGAACATCGCTTGCCTCGGGGATGGGTTTCACGCGAGCGTAGAGACCGTTGCGTCACCACTCCGTGTGTACTGCACGGCGCACTCTACACTAGATGTTGATTAAGCGTGGGCCGCACGTGCCAACACCTGTCAGTGAATACTTGGTGCCACCCACGCCCCCGTTCCCATTGTGAACATGTAAGATCAACGTACAAACGTTGCCGGCCGGTATTTAGCAATGACGGGGAGAAAGGTAATTTACGACAACATGGACTGTTGGCAAATAGTTCGACTTGTTTTGGGTCTTTTGGCAATGATAATTTTATCATAAGCTGTGTCATTTTGGTAGGAGAAGGGCACGTCTATGTTCGTTCGGGCTTTCACTGGCTATATTTTTAAACAATGATGTAGAATAGATGAACTGTGGACACATTTGACCAAATACAAAACTATGTTAAAAGTGTTCTTATCGCTCGTGTAAAATAGAAATTATTTCTTTTCTTATGCGCCATAGCGGCCATACAATGATTCTATGACCTTGAAATGGGTTGCAGGTCCTGACTTGGAGCTCAACCATAACTCCGAAAAGGACGAAATTCGAACGATCAATGAGAAAACGATAGGACTTTATGTTGTGAGTATAAATTATTATCTTCGTTGTGGTGTTGGTTATCATGTGGCGCCGCCTTGCGAATGAGTGTTGAACGAAAAACGAATTAAATTTCATTGCTCCACCAATCACTTATATCGCCTGTACTCATTCGTGTCCCTGGCTCTCCCTCTCTCGCTAGCTCTTTCCCTCCTCCCACACCCCGCCTCTGTCTCCCCTCTCTTTCTGTCCCATTTCAGTCCATTCTCTTTCCTTTTCTTCCCCATGTTATCAGGTAAGAATACAAATACCATCATTTGTAGTTGGTCGATGACACGAGTGATATGGCCGACTGTACGTATGTGTCAGACTATTGTGTGGCGACGTCGTAAACGCAACATATGTGACAGTCTACGTGTGTATTGCTTGTTCCCGCAAATAAGTTCTTACATAAGTATGCCTTATCATATTATATCAATCTCGTCGCATTTGGCATTGACACGTTCTTTATACATTTTGATTTGTCGACAGTAGTGTAGAACGACGTCTGTTTGTTAAAGGTGTCTGAAAGAGCCGTCGACCACAAGATCTGGCAGCAACTATTTGGCGAAAAGATTCCGACGAAGCCTTCCTACATTCCCAATACGAAACTGGCACGGTTAGTTGCTTGTCAATCACTCGCTAATGTAGGTAGTATTTTAGGTTATGTAAAATTTACGCATAGCATCAATGGTGGAACGTTCTTGTGTACGTTGATACAAGTTGACAATAAAGAAAATGACAATAATAATTACATAATTGTTATTATCATAGATCACACACACACACACACACACACACACACACACACACACACACACACACACACACACACACACACACACACACACACACACACACACACACACACACACACACACACACACACACACACACACACACACACACACACACACACACACACACACACACACACACACACACACACACACACACACAAAAACACACACACACACACAAAAAAACACACACACACACACACACACACACACACACACACCCACACACACACACCCCCACACACACACACACACACACACACACACACACACACACACACACACACACACACCCACACAAAAACACACACACACACACACACACACACACACACACACACATACACACACCACACATACGTACATACATAATAATTAAATGGCTCTCTGCATCTAACTAAGAAGTGGATTCCGTGACACAATATGGATTTTTACACAATTATTTACATACAATCTTACAGATTACACATAAAGTATATTTGCATAGTTCTAAGTTGAACAGTTGAAAGTAGTAATGGTTATACTCATTTCACGTATTGATGCCTGAATGTTTCACGCTGTTATTAGTTGTCCACGTTTATTATTACTTCTATTTGTGCATTTGTGACGTGTTTATATGACTGTGTGTTACTTATTTCAGAACACGCCTAAATGAAGAACTAGCCAAGTGGAAACGAGTGCAAAAACTAAAAAATGTCGACAAAGAAGAGGTACGTACATTGTATACCTTTTCCAATCCAAGCAAGCCTCTGTGTGCACGTGTGTGTTGTAGAACAGTTACGTCTGCCTTGGATATCTACTACAGGTTTATTTTAATGTGACATATATCGAGTGTCAGTGTTTTGAGATTAAGTATAAATGTGTTATATAGAAAAGGTATAAGCTTATCACAAATCGAGTGTGTTTGAATTCTAGATCAAGTCAGACGTTCGACAACAGAAACTTGATGCGCTGGAGCAAAACATTCATTACGAGACGACGACCACAGAGAGTGTTAGTATCGGACACTTCGCCGACTTCATGCAGGCGACCTTAGAGACGATCTTAGTGGCACAGAGGAAGGCTTCAGTGAAGGTAGGTTAAACAGAGCATCATGATAGAACCGTGTCACCCGGCAGATGGTTCCATGATATCATTATGTTTACCGTATATTGAGTACAATTGCCAAGCTGGTCCCGTGGTTGATCAAGAATGTAATGCGATGTTCTTCGGAAATGACATGTTAGTAATATAGCATGACAATAGTACGTGTCGGTGCATCTTTCCGTGGTAATGCTCTGGTGAAATGGAGCGTGTGGAAGGTTCTCGATCATGTGTCTAAGGTTTTTGTTCAAGGTTCTGACAGAGTTATGACACTGGATGCAACATCACGGATCACACCTGTGGTTGAGCCAAATTTGTATTTTAGATACAGAACAAACAAGTACTAGTTCAACCTTGGACACTCGGTCCTGTTACTGGACCCTATGTTGTGGTTTTAAAAGTATCGTTGTTGTTTCAGCCGGAAGATCTGCGTCGTACAGTAGCCATCAACTGCGGCTACATCGGAACCAACGACTACGTCATCGAGCCGGGGGACAGAGAGTTCATGATTCAGGTACTACAGTGTAGTGACGACCGGCTAATATGTGTTCAACTTTAATATATATATATATATATATATATATATATATATATATATATATATATATATATATATATATTTTATTTATAATCAGGGAATTAAGAAAGCACATACGACCTTCAATTTGCTTCCACACAAGAATAATCTAATCGTTAAATATTTACTGACACAAACATTGAAAGCATTTATTTCTTACTTGTTTTGATTAAACCTGAACACGGTGCTAATTGTAACAGAGCGGTAAGCTCACACGGCTATGACATGGACCTTTGACAATTGCAAACTCATGGGTTGATAAAATAGTAACACCACTAACAGAACAATTGTTCTTACAGTGATACAATGAATGCAGGTATATATTCAAGATGAAATAACAGTCGTTCGCAAGAAGACGGGTCGGTACAATACTCTGTGTGTGTCGTTGCAGCAAGGTTACCTGCACACCGTCGACTACCTCAAGGACTACGTTCAGAGGGCGCGCACCAAGCAGCAGGAAGACTGCCACCTGGCGAGAAGTAAAGACAGCACAAGCACCTTCAAGTCGTTGTCGTCGGTTCACACCGTTGTCTGATTGGCACGTCATCATACAAACAGTCTCCTAGCAGAACAATGTCATTTCATCCGAGCACAACCAAGAGTGATTAATGAGACGGCCAGGATCAACAAACATTAGTGCAACAACACGGACAAAACGTGATCACGTCTATAGCTGAAACCGGCTTTCACCGCGATACACTTAATACTGGCGTGGTGAGTTTGCTCAGGGAATGGACACGTTTAGTGCAGTTTCCCCAACTGGTGCCTGGTCGCCGTTATATCTTTCTTTCATCGTCCACATGAATCAACAAATAGTGCGACATATTGCCTACATCCGGGCAGAGTAACCAGCACAAGACGAGCTCAAGCAGCACCACGTGACACAACTTACACCACATAGGCCACACAACGAACACTGCATACAACACAACCCACGCAATGGACACTGAATACAACACGGCTGGCTGTTGGTAGTGTTCTTTAAACACGGTGTGGATTTGCAACAGAGAGATTACGTTGACACAAATCGTAGTCGCTTGAACTACCATTGGATTCTTGTTGTCGACAGTTGCTGTGTGATATTCATCCGGGATCAATATGATCCGTGTAGACTGTGACACACGGTGTCCGGCCATGCCAGCCCCAGAGTATAGGATTGTGTCATACTTGTCGCGTTCTCACACGACATAGCCAAAGGACGACACGTGCAACGTTAACTACTTTTGATTCTGCGAAACACTTATCGTTGACGACACTGCTCATCTCCCATGCATTGGATCAAGCCTAGTAACTTTTGTATTGTTGAAAAGGACAACGATGAAGCGACATGGGACAATGATAGGACAAGGACGCTCAATATTGGTGGACAAGTCATGATGATTGTAGCAACAATAATGGTTACGTTTAAGGAGACGACCATGAACATACACCACCGTGTCACAGGTTCCAACAGGGACGTCACTATACACTTCACCCACGTCGCTCGCACGGCCCCTGCAGCTGACCACGAGCGAGCCTTCAGACAGTCGACAACATACGCATGTTGTTCAGCATCAACATGTTAATCCATGATGTTATTGCCATTAGTATCATTCCGGACTAGCAACAGTAACTCGTTGTAGTATGAGTAGTTTTAATAGCACACTATAGACTTTTACCTTTCGTGCATATTTCCTTGACCAGTAAGCGTGATTAATGAGAGCAATCACTCGAAAATCTAGAGCACATGAAATGCTAACACTAATACACATGTCACTGATTTTTGAACGTATTTTCAGTAAGCGAGACGTCGTGTTATCTTGTTTAGACGTCTATGTAACGACATTCCACGTTATGCATGACTACTGACATTCCTTGTAACCTATTTTGTATGCAGCTTCAGCAGTGCTAACTTATGTTATAATTTGCCAGCAGATTCTATTTCCCAAGCGATTCAGAATTAAAACACTTAATTTAATTATACAAAACAATGGTTAAAGGGACACACACACACATTCATGCATACACACACACACACACACACACACACACACACACACACACACGCACGCACGCACGCACGCACGCACGCACGCGCGCGCGCGCGCAAACGCACACAAACACACACATTGTAACATTAGGGACTATGTTGAGATTTTGTATACAATACTGGAGAAAATCCATTTGACATGTTTCATTATTTGCATTTTGTGTAGCCGCTGTTACGTGACCGCTGCTATACTTTGTCACTGCAGTAACACTGTGTTGACGTGAGACATGTTGTTGAGCGTGCTGAAGTCAATTACGACGACGCGATCATCTCATTTCGGTGCAAAAGCGCTCTGTGATTTAAAACAATTCAATATGACACTAACGAAAGAAGGTTGTAGAAGGAATCGATTTATTCGACGAAAGTTTGGATTTATCGGCTTATGGACTTAATGTCTAGATTAGTCATGTTGCTGATCGCATGCAAGTGACTGTAATAAATTCGTATCAAGAGAGAAAATGCTGTTTCCACCCACGTCTAGACTTTTCGTGTCATTTTAGGTGTTGTCTTCGTGCGGTATGGTAGTGTCTTGCGCGTCTGCAACCTGCTCTCTTCCCAACGTCTTACTCTAACCGCTTTCTCGGTCTCACTCACTCACTCACTCACTCACTCACTCACTCACTCACTCACTCACTCACTCACTCCCTCACTCACATACTCACTCACTCACTCACTACTCACTCACTCACTCACTGACTCACTCCCTCACTCCCTCACTCAGTCACTCAGTCACTCAGTCACTCACTCCCTCACTCACATACTCACTCACTGTTCTTCCGTCCGTCCGTCCGTCCGTCCGTCCGTCCGTCCGTCCGTCCGTCCGTCCGTCCGTCCGTCCGTCCGTCCGTCCGTCCGTCCGTCCGTCCGTCCGTCCGTCCGTCCGTCCGTCGTCCGTCCGTCCGTCCGTCCGTCCGTCCGTCCGTCCGTCCGTCCGTCCGTCCGTCCGTCCGTCCTCACGTCCGTCGTCGTCGTCCATCCGTCCGTCCGTCCGTCCGTCCGTCCGTCCGTCCGTCCGTCCGTCCGTCCGTCCGTCCGTCCGTCCGTCCGTCCGTCACTCCGTCCGTCCGTCCGTCCGTCCGTCCGTCCGTCCGTCCGTCCGTCCGTCCGTCCGTCCGTCCGTCCGTCCGTCCGTCCGTCCGTCCGTCCGTCCGTCCGTCCGTCCGTCCGTCCGTCCGTCCGTCCTGTCTATATATATATATATATATATATATATATATATATATATATATATATATATTATATATATATATATATATATATATATATATATAGTATATATGTTTCTGTCTGCCTGATTGTTTGTCTGTCTCTCTGTCTGTCCGTCTGTCTCCCTCATTCCCTTCCTTCCTCCCTAACACCCCTTCCTATCTCCCTTTGTTGCACAACTAACTACTGAAAACAATGTGATCGTAAAAACTGAAATTTTATGTTCATATGCAAGTTAATAACTGCAGAAACTGATGAAAAAATCTATTAATAATAATAATAATAATAATAACTTCTTATGCGCCAATATCCTCGAAAATCAAGCTCAGTGGCGCGACAAAACCAAGGGGTTAAGCAATTGCGTAAACGTAGAACAGTGCGTGAGTCGTTGATGGATGGACGAAGGTTCTAGGAAGCTAAGGAGGATAGGCAGCATTAAAGAGATATGTTTTTAGACGTCGGCGGAAGGAAACTATATTACCTTCCGACTTGACACTGACAGGAAGCGAATTCCACAGAATTGGTGCAGCAACCGAGAAAGCTCGGGTCCCAGCTTTCGTCTTAACCCGAGGAATGTAAAGTGGGTTACTATTGGTTGAGCGTAGCTCTCTGGAATTCCTTGCTGGAGTTAGCATTGAGTTTAGATATGTTGGTTGTTTAGATGCGAGTGCTTGATAGGATATTGTGCAAATCTTGAAAATAATTTTAGAAGCGGCACCGAGCTAGAAAAACGAGGAGAACGGGTAACTACCCTTGCCAAGCAGTTCTGGACACGTTGAAGTCTTGCAATATCCTTGTTCGCAGTATTGTAAAGGAGGGAATTGCAGTAGTCAAGTCTGCTGCTTACTAGAGCTGTCGCGATGGTTTTAGCAACAGAAAGTGATAAAAAATCTGCGAATACGACGAAGATCACGGATATGGTAGAAACAGCAACGGCATGTTTTTGATATGTGCTGTTTGAAATTGAAGCTTTCGTCAAAGTTAACTCCGAGATTTGAAACGGAGGAGGCTGGTGTTACACTCTGATTTAGGATATGTGTCGGGAAAAAGCCGTCGAGTTTTGCACGCTGCGTTACGGTACCAATGATGATAAATTCGGTCTTGTTTGCATTTAACTTTAGTTTACTATTTTTCATCCAAAGGGAGACATCTTGGAGACAATCCCTGAGCTGGTTTAAGGAGCGGCAAGCATCTGGTGTAGTCAACGAAATGTAGATTTGGGTGTCATCGGCATAAAGGTGATGATCTAAGTTGTGACCTTGGATAACAGAGCTTAAAGGTGTTGTGTATAAAGTGAAAAGCAAAGGCCCCAAAACAGAACCCTGTGGGACACCACATGACGTGGGCAACATGTCTGAAAAGCAGTTACCTATTTTAATGGCTTGCTGCCTGTCAGTAAGATATGAAGTAAACCAGCTCAGGGCTGTGCCAGATATGCCGTACCATGTTGATAGACGTGTAATGAGAATATTGTGGTCGATGGTGTCGAAAGCGGCGGATAGGTCAAGCAGGGTCAGGGCGGTAACTTTTCCATTGTCGATGTTGAGGTTAATGTCATTGTGTACTTTTAAAAGAGCAGTTTATGTAGAATGAAATTGTTTATATGCAGACTGCGACACATTGGATAGACCATTTTTGTAGATGTGAGATCTGAGACGATTAGCTACAACCTTTTCAAGTATTTTTGAGATGAAACTTAGGTTGGAAATAGGTCTGTAACTGTTTAATTCTTCTTTAGGCAGAGTTGATTTCTTAAGAACTGGATTAACATGAGCACATTTTATTATATGCCTTAACATTAGAAACACTGCTTATTAGAGATAAATCGTCATCCGTAAGTGAATAGAAACACTGTTGCGGTTTATAGACCGGCAAATGTTTCCAATAGTTTCCTGGCATTGAGAGTGAACGCACCAGCGTATTTAAACATTCAGTCGTAGAACGTCCTCGACAGCCAAGGGTTTACCTACTCCCCTTGGTAGATGGAATAAAAAACGTCCAACAGCCAATATTTGGGTAAACAAATGTAAAGGTTGTTTCAGTGTCTTCTTGTTGCTATCCGTAACCATTTAAAGACCCAGGTTAGAGAGACATACTTATTGATACCAACTGACCTGGCGTTCTCAACACGGTATGGTGACGGTAGACCGCTAGGGCTATTCCCTGTCTGAATTACTACTTCTTATTGCGACATATGTCACGGATGACGAAAGCAATATAAACTATGTTTCTCACTATTTAGATTTAATTTCTTCTGATTTAATACAGAAACCCAATGTATTAGTAAGTGTGACGTATCATTCGAGGTAACACATATAATTTATGGTCTATCCGCTGGAAACGGTAATTTATTTTAAAAAATGCCTCGTGTTTATATTTAAAGTGCCAAAGGTAAGTTCTTATACAGTATCCAATCGTCAGAATTGCTCAAAGAGCGCTTTACACTTTACTCCCTGGCAGACCTGTTCAATCAAACAGCACATCTGCTTCTCAGGGAAGCATCCAGCCACGTTGCAATTAATGCTCGAAGTATATTCGTATACATATATCCACCTATGTCTATAGCCAGATATTCATTTATACAGCTGAGTGAACTGGAGCAAAATTGAGTGAAAAAATTTGCTCAAAGTTTGTACGGCAGCACAGGATTCGAACCCGGCTTTTCTTAGTTGATGATAAGAAGGCCTAACCACTGCACCAATGCACTACTACAATTTAGTAGTTTCGGTGTGCCATTGCTCAAGGAAATATTTCCATGGTGTTAATCATTTACATAATCCTATAACATAATATTTTATGATCCGCTAGCATTGGCTGAATTCTGGTTGAAACATAATCTACTCGCAATTCTTAAAAAAGTACTGTTTTTTATCAACCCTTTTAAACGGCGAATGTTCATCTGCAAGATTGTGAAGAAGAAGATGATGAAGAAAGTGTCAAAGTCGCGTGACGTAATTGATTTTCGCGTATTTCGTGTGATATAGCTGACGCAACGTCGCCGCCACTGTTCAAGTCTGCGCGTTCACTATTACGTCACTCCGACGTCATATAGGAACTTTGCTGGAGGTCTCGGATCAACTGAGCCATGGACCAATGTAAAACGGATCCGTAGTAATATCACGGACGCTGTCACTGGGTCGTCATTACAGCCCAGCGCAGGTAGTGTTTTCAAGTGACCGTCAAGCTAACCAAGTCCAGCCTATCTCATCCGTGTAATTGTCGAAATGTTAAAAACATAAAGCAAAATTAAAAAAATGGCGCTGCTCTAAGAGTTCCCGTTAGGGCGTATGCGAAGATGGCCGCTAGTTATAGCCCAATACCACAACAAGTAGCATAATTATAATATAATGCGTTAAACTTTATTTCAAATATAATATTTAGCATGTACCAAATCATCTAAGACAGATCGAAGTTATTTGATTCTGGTGAAATATGCCCTGGACACCGGCCGTATCGGCGTGTGTAGAGCTAATATTATGGTCTATGGAGAAGGATAACATTGTGGATGCATATTAAACGTTACCAAAATGGCATATGTTACATGGAAGCGGCAAGGGGAAACTATGTGGTTGTAAACGGTGCTTCGTTTGCGTGGTGCGGTTAAATATCACAGCAGAATAGGCATTTCATTCTGTTTCGAAACCAAAGCGATTATATGAAAGAAGACCTGTTTTGTTTGTTTCTGCCATGTCCCATTTATATTGCTTAGATACCATAGTCGTCTTCAAAATGTTTCTGCAGTTTTCTTTCCGCCAGCGTAACTGTTTTTTTTTAATATGTTAACAAAAATCGGATAGTCGTCACGGCTTTCCGCAGCATACGTAAATCACAGGTGGCATAGACTGCTGGTGTCGCGTCCTCACAACCGTACGTTATCGCACCATACGGAGAACTGTCCCGTCCTCACAACCGTACCTTATCGCACCATACGGAGAACTGTTCCACCATCACAGCCGTGCGTTATCAGACCACACAGAGAACTGTCCCGTCTTCACAGCCGTGCGTTATCAGACCATACAGAGAACTGTCCCGTCCTCACAGCCGTGCGTTATCAGACCATACAGAGAACTGTCCCGTCCTCACAGCCGTGCGTTATCAGACCATACAGAGAACTGTCCCGTCCTCACAGCCGTGCGTTATCAGACCATACAGAGAACTGTTCCGTCCTCACAGCCGTGCGTTATCAGACCATACAGAGAACTGTCCCATCCTCACAGCCGTGCGTTATCAGACCATACAGAGAACTGTCCCGTCCTCACAGCCGTGCGTTATCAGACCATACAGAGAATTGTCCCATCCTCACAGCCGTGCGTTATCAGACCATACAGAGAACTGTCCCGTCCTCACAGCCGTGCGTTATCAGACCATACAGAGAACTGTCCCGTCCTCACAGCCGTGCGTTATCAGACCATACAGAGAACTGTCCCATCCTCACAGCCGTGCGTTATCAGACCATACAGAGAACTGTCCCATCCTCACAGCCGTGCGTTATCAAACCATTCAGAGAACTATCCCATCCTCACAGCCGTGCGTTATCCCACCATACAGAGAACTGTCCCATCCTCACAGCCGTGCGTTATCAGACCATACAGAGAACTGTCCCGTCCTCACAGCCGTGCGTTATCAGACCATACAGAGAACTGTCCCATCCTCACAGCCGTGCGTTATCAAACCATTCAGAGAACTATCCCATCCTCACAGCCGTGCGTTATCCCACCATACAGAGAACTGTCCCGTCCTCACAGCCGTGCATTGTCAGACCAATCAGAGGACTGTCCCGTCCTCACAACCGTGGTTATCAGACCATACTGAAAACTGTCCCGTCTTCACAGCCGTGCGTTATCAGACCACACGTAGAACTGTCCCGTCCTCTCAACCGTGCGTTATCAGACCATACAGAGAACTGCGCGTGAATGTGATTTCAGGCATGAACTGTCGACGTGAATGCCTGTACCACATGACATATCGCACAACTGTAACGAACATATCATGTTTCTTACAGAACATCGCGTAAGAGAAGTTTCGTCTTAAAAAAAACAAAATGGAAGAAAAAGGTACGGTACAATATATTTAGTTGTAGTCTTTACAGATTGAGTAAAAATAGTCACACTGATACAAAGTTTGATCATCGTTATGTCACCATTGTAGTGCTCTTACACAATTTTCGTTATAAAACATAGATAACACATTCTTCTACTGTCATTGTGCCGTCGTGTTCGTACATGGGACTAATGCGATTTTGGGGACAAATGTTTACACACACTTAAATGACTACACGTATAAACACGGTAAAACATATGTCAACATAAAATACGATATTACAAACAATTGATGATTAGACGAGAGTATCGTTGAATATAAATGTAAACTTGTATTGTGTTGTTCCCGTATTGAAGTATTCATATTGTTTTAACGACCTGTTGATTAGTTTAGACTAACAAAGCTCTATATACCGGGTCAGCGCACATTCCACATTACAAGAGATAGTTCACTGTTACCTCCACCTACGACGCATGTGTTTGTTTCTAAAATATCTAGGTTTCGGATTGTATTACACGCTGAATATTGATACGATAAATAATATGTCATTTTATCGGCTGTACATTAAACTTAATTCATAATGAGTCTTGAAGCAATTTTGGAGGTGCATTTAAGAAAACACAGCGGAATATTGCAATTAGTTACCGGCGTGATTGCGATACGCATGGAAATTCGGAGGGTCTTTCTGCTATCTGATACTAAAACATTGTGATAACTATACAGATGGCTCCACAGTATACTACTTGTCTCTTATTGGTGGATGCGTGGGTGAGCGTAGTATTTTTAATTGTTATAATCTTACACGGATATTTCTTAAATTTATAGATCTATTTAGCAACCAACTAATTTATTTATGTACATCTGCAAAACTACAATGGAAGAGTTCGCTGAAGATACAATATTAACATAATCAATGTCTTGGCGCCTTGTTTCTGTCAGAAATACACATCCGCACTCACTACAAGATGTACCAAGACCGCCACAAGATCGCCATCTGCGGTAACGTCGAGGAACTAGGCAATTGGACCGTACAGAAATGCGTCATAGGAGAGGAGTACCCCATAGGATCGGGTGAGTTGCAGTACCCAATAAGATCGGGCGACTCGTCTTGTGGTATTGCCTCTCTGTGGCCGTTCTTTGCAAGTGTAGTCCATCTTGGCGTAACACTAGGAACACGTCACGTGATGGTAGGTGGGGTGCGACTTACACGACTTATTCGTGCACATATCGTCGGTGACCCTTGATAATTGGTAGTGGAGAACATTCTAAGTTAACGATGTCATGGCATGTTGATACTTGGTAGCGCCACGTTGACTATTGAAGGTTGGTGGCATGTCATAATCGTACTTAAGGATTCCGTCGTTGCAAACTAGTAGTGTGACATTCAAACGTGACAGTGCCACTGCTTATTGATTGTATATCATTTTCCCACGTAACGGCGCCATTTTAGGTTGGTGGTGTGTCACTTTCAAGCTGGACGAGGAGCGAGACGAGAGGCACCCGATCACCTTCAAGTTGCTTCACATATACGACGATGGCGAAGTGAGACGCGTCATCCGCTGGCAAAATGGCGACGACCGGCAGTTACCACTCTACGAGAACGTCTTCTGGTAGGTGGACATTGCAGTAGGACACTCGCACTAGGTAGATGGTCATTATAGCGACACATTGTGTAGATTCCATGTTGCACGTATTAGTCGTCGCACTGGAAGCGCGTATTATTTGAAGTTGTGGCAAAACCTTTCGAAAGAACGAGGAATGTCAGCAGAACATCATTAAATAAGAGATCACTTTGTTAGTGATGATAAAAGCCATAGTTATTATCTTCTTTTATCGCTGTATTGCCGTCACTAGTACGCGCCGACACACATACTCACGCAGACAGACAGACAGACAGACAGACAGACAGACAGACAGACAGACAGACAGACAGACAGACAGACAGACAGACAGACAGACAGACAGACAGACAGACAGACAGACAGACAGACAGACAGACAGACAGACAGACAGACAGACAGACAGACAGACAGACAGACAGACAGACAGACAGACAGACAGACAGACAGACAGACAGACAGACAGACAGACATACAGACAGACAGACAGACAGACAGACAGACAGACAGACAGACAGACAGACAGACAGACAGACAGACAGACAGACAGACAGACAGACAGACAGACAGACAGACAGACAGACAGACAGACAGACAGACACATACACACACACACAACATACACCCCCCCACACACAACACACGCACATACACACACATACACACACCCACTCACTCACTCACACACCGGTCAATATGGTCGGCTCACCTCAGCTGTGCACTGCAGAGCACAGTGTGAATGCTGGTCGAGGCAACTCATGAGGAAGTGGCTCAGCTTCCTTGCATGCCTCCTGTACACAGTCCAGGTTTAGCATGCATACCATGCATACAAGAGTGTTGGAAGGATGGTCACTGCGTAAACCTTCAACTTTGTGAACACTCTAATTCCTCCCAATTGCTATACTGGCTTTACAATCCTAGTGTCGATTTTATCACCAGTATGCACAGCTTAAGAGAGGGGGCTGCCAAGATTGGTGAATCTGTCCACGGTGTTGAAACATGTTCCATTAATGTGACGATGGGTTCAGTGTGCCAGGGACTGGTTGGTGCATAACTGTAGACTTTTTGGTCGAAATGGTAAGGCCAATGTTCGTGCAAACCTTTGCAAACAGATCGACACTACGACGCGATTAGGGCGCAATCATCCGCGAAGAGAAGATCACTGTTACATCATGTAGCGTGCCCACTCGGATTGGACCAGTGATTTTAGATTTATAATTTTGGGGTTCAATATTTCAAGGAGCTCAACGTGGCGTTCCAGCCGCGAAAATTCATGTATTATATATCACCGTAAACAGACGTATATCATTTGTTACTATGTCATTACGAAGGCGTAACCATGCAACAAATATGTAAGCCAAACGATACATATTCATGATCCTACGCGTGATCGGGCGGCCTCATTCTGGGACACACTGCACATTTACAAAGGTTACAGCGCGCACATATAGGTTTGAGTAGTATGCTGGAACGATGCATACATTTTCAACCAATGATGTAAGTTACGTTAACAGAAAAAGAACAGAAAAAAGAAAAAGTCTATGTAATTGTAATAAGTAAATAATTAATAAGCGGTATAAGTTATGTCTTTGTGCGAGTATTTCAATGTTTACTAAACTATTACTTCGAATATACAAATGTTGTTGCCATGGTTGTCTTTAATGTTACTCCAGTTGGAGATGCCTTGTGTCTTGTTGTACGTCATGTGATGTTGTCGTCGGTTGTGTAGTGCATGGGGCGGCATGCCTTACCCTGACAACATCATCGACATCGAGGTGGGCCCAGACGGCAAACCGTTTATACAGACGTCAGTGACACCTGGCGGGAAGTTCAGTAAAGCTCCTCTCTTTACACTACTGGGAGGTGAGTTCAACCAAGGACGTCTCATACCGAGGAGACGTCACGTGGGATGTACTGAGAACCTACGTGAAATGTTACGGAGTATGATTGAGGTTGACATTTTTGAAACACGTGAATATCACGACTGGTGGAGTGTACTGTCCTGTCGTTGTGTCCCGTGTGCCGCCTACGTTCTTCTGGTGATTTTGATGGTGATGACCGTGCAATGATTTAGGCACTTGGGGAACAAATTAAGGATTGCTGAGAACCTCGAGGGGTTTTGACCCGGTTTGGGGATGGGGTGATAACGGATATTTGTTGAGAGCTTCAAACTGTGGTTTTGGCAAATCACAAGAGGTGTGCATATTCACATTTTTGGACAGCATCGCGGCGAGTATTGTAGTCTTCTATGACGATAATGGTAAAAGTTGCTGTATTTGTGGTGGTGATGATGAGGTTGATGATGATGGTTATGGTGTTGGTCTAACTTGTGATTGCTACTGTTCTATTTGAAGTAGCTGTTGTAATGGCACTGATATTCTAGAAGTTGCTGCTCTAAACATGTACAGTGATGATTAATTATTAATGCCTTTATGTGTATTTGTACTAATATGTTACTACTGAATTTGCAATAGGTTACTACTTAATGTTTAGTATTTGTTGTTTCTATAATTGTTGCCATTACTGTTCATCAATTAACATAGAGGGTTAAGCATGCAAACAGTGTGACATTTGACCCAATCAGTTGTGTCTAATTAGTATGTATGCGTTATTAATCAAACATACAAAGTCGATTTATCGAATTTATAACGCCAGCATTACCGTAGTATGAAAATGCAGTGTATATGTTATATACACTGCAACTGTATGAGCGGACAGCTGCGGAAACAGTATTGACGATAACTTGTGTATGAGCGGACAGCTGCGGAAACAGTATTGACGATAACTTGTGTATGAGCGGACAGCTGCGGAAACAGTATTGACGATAACTTGTGTATGAGCGGACAGCTGCGGAAACAGTATTGACGATAACTTGTGTATGAGCGGACAGCTGCGGAAACAGTATTGACGATAACTTGTGTATGAGCGGACAGCTGCGGAAACGGTATTGACGATAACTTGTGTATGAGCGGACAGCTGCGGAAACAGTATTGACGATAACTTGTGTATGAGCGGACAGCTGCGGAAACAGTATTGACGATAACTTGTGTATGAGCGGACAGCTGCGGAAACGGTATTGACGATAACTTGTGTATGAGCGGACAGCTGCGGAAACAGTATTGACGATAACTTGTGTATGAGCGGACAGCTGCGGAAACAGTATTGACGATAACTTGTGTATGAGCGGACAGCTGCGGAAACAGTATTGACGATAACTTGTGTATGAGCGGACAGCTGCGGAAACAGTATTGACGATAACTTGTGTATGAGCGGACAGCTGCGGAAACAGTATTGACGATAACTTGTGTATGAGCGGACAGCTGCGGAAACAGTATTGACGATAACTTGTGTATGAGCGGACAGCTGCGGAAACAGTATTGACGATAACTTGTGTATGAGCGGACAGCTGCGGAAACAGTATTGACGATAACTTGTGTATGAGCGGACAGCTGCGGAAACAGTATTGACGATAACTTGTGTATGAGCGGACAGCTGCGGAAACAGTATTGACGATAACTTGTGTATGAGCGGACAGCTGCGGAAACAGTATTGACGATAACTTGTGTATGAGGGACAGCTGCGGAAACAGTATTGACGATAACTTGTGTATGAGCGGACAGCTGCGGAAACGGTATTGACGACAACTTGTACAGAAACAACACAAATATGACGCACATTACAAAACAACAATACAATTACCAACGACCACACACACCGATAACGTTTTTGCGTCAGTCTTGAGTTCATTATATATATGACTCACTCTCACGAAAACTGTGCAGAAATGTGACACGAGGTGCAAAAATTCAAATTGTGTCTTTTTACACAATTTTTGTGCTTCTCAATATCTTCTGGCTTCAGATATATTAAAAGAAAACCAATAGCTAACCTACATGTTGTGTAATTATGATATGATCAATCAAAGTATATTAGTGTATGAAATGCTGAAATTCCCAAACCTGGTATGGCACGGAAACTATTTTCACAAACAAATTCGAATAAGAAAGCACGGAGTTGATAAAGTTGTATGTCGTTAATATTATGCACAATACAATACACGCTTTTTTACTGAATGGTAAGTTATAAGTTGCAACTTTTGACAAACATCTGTCGGACACGCAA
The DNA here is from genome assembly GCA_025642075.2 of Ridgeia piscesae. Lineage (NCBI taxonomy): Eukaryota > Metazoa > Annelida > Polychaeta > Sabellida > Siboglinidae > Ridgeia > Ridgeia piscesae. Next base: position 122,547 of record JAODUO010000997.1, read on the forward strand.
CTCATTTTTAACAAAAAACACCCAGATCACAAAACAAACACTACATCCACTCTTCTGAACGGATTTGTGCGATTCTGTAATCAATTCTCATTTTAAAGGTGTGTAGGGTACATAAATATGTTTTCCCAGTCAACATTTATTTCCATTTCACTGCACCCAGTATTGATTGTACAGTTTGCGTGAGAGTGAGTCATATACGGGGTAAGCATTGCAATGGCAAAGAAATTCCTACGTTTCAGCAAGTATCGATTTTTAGTTATTGGTGAGAACACATCGACATCCATATAGGTTGGGGCCACTGTTGCAGCAATCATAGCTCAGTCTTGAGAATACGATATAAAAGTGTATTGATAAAGCGCGGTAGCAAAGTGTTAAGTACATCAGAATGACAATTTATTATTCTGAGTTAGAATAGTTTTGCTACCGTTTCAAACCGTGCTGAAGGTTGTTAACTGTACGATGTTCAATTTCTTTCAGCTGTATGTGAATGGGAGAGTGTGTACGAACACATTATGCTTGTTGATTTCGTTCAGAAAATATATAAGTAATAAAGGAACATGTTGGTGGTCTAACAGAATATAGAACACCGATAATATATGGTGACACGTAGCAACTCAATGGCTCCCGTGTCGCACGGCTGTGTCACACACGCTACTGTATTACAGTTTAAATAATTAGTTGTATTAAATTGTATTATCTCTTATATGCTTAAGCGCAAACACTTGTCTTTCATTTCCCAGTAACATGACCTAGATCTCTAGGTGAAATGGTAGATTTGCTCAGATATATGTCGTTGTGTATCCAACGTTATTACCAGTCATTTGACATGCGTTGGTTGGTAGGGGAAGGCGGTAAAATACACCTTCAATAATTACACATGTTATCAACGCTTTTTGGCGTTTACTTATAATATATTATTGGTGAACTGTTACATACCTACCTGGGCGATATCATATTCGTGACGAATCGCACGTGTTGGCATTAGTTAATATTAAAAGGGAATAGCCCACGTTTTGCCAATCAAGGCAGATATCCGCCGGCTGGGATCGGTGAGTGTCCCTGGCTCCTGCTTAGTACTGATAGTGTGACAATCACCCGTTTGACGAGCGTCTGATGAAATGATGTCCTGTGGACATGTTTGCTGTCAGCGACTGTCGTCGAGTCAGAGGAAGACCTGGTGTCGGTGGACAGCGACTCGTCGGTATCTCGCGAACTCCGATGTACGTAATCGTGTCACAAATCACGTCTGTTCCCATCAAACATTAATAATTGACGTGTTTGGCATGACGTCAGAGAGCAACACGTTTCACGTTGGTATCACCACTCAAAATTATCATGTGTTGTTATTCAACCGGCTACATTGGCCACATATATCGGTATTTTAGTTCGGGTGAAATAACTCGGACCACAGCGTTAAAAGACAAAGGTAAACCAAACGGACGTGCTGCCAAACACTATCTCCTGCTACTTAACTCATCGTGTATATATGTCGCATTGATACGTCGCCAAAAACTGACACACCTAAAATGGTTATGAGATCCCTTCAGTTCAAGTTACTGAAACTAAAACACACACATACACGTACATGCACACGCACGCAAACGCACACACATGCGCACACACGTACATGCATACCTATAGCGGTTGTAACTTGCGGAAACAGCATTAAGTTAGTAAGTAGCCAAGTTGCGACTGCCGATAACACGTGCCGTGTGTGCTATGGGAGGGGACAAAGACGGAAAGACGGGAGCGTGTCACGTGGTGCTTCCCCAGCTAGCTTCCAGGCATACGTATTCAGCGACGTCACGGTTCAAGGGGGGCTAGAAGGTACATGAACTCCTATTATGCTCCCAACGGAGCATCACGCTGAGTCAGTTCTCACTGTCCGCTTATTCGAACAGCAGATACAAGCGGCCAAAAGAAAACTGCATGGTGAACATGTGGCTCCACCTAGCGAACATGACGATGCGAGGCAGTCACGCATGTCCCGCCAGGCGACGCTGAGTGAGGCTATGTTGTAGACATACTGGGAAAGGATCAGCGTCTACTTTTCTGCTTTACGTCAGACGAATACCGGGATTGGAGATGATGGAATAAATTGTGTGACGAGGATATTTCCCGATTGAGTCGAGAATGACGCCAGTTATTCCATAACTGCAGAGAGATGATAACGGCAGCTGGTGGAACAGGTTGACAAACAGGTTGCTGAACATCTGCATGAGGCAGAGCAAAGTACAAGACGAAAGGCGGACAGGACTAATTGTCCCAATATGTGGAGGCAGGAATATATGCAAAACCCAGGGACATACGGCGAGATTGTCACATCATGAAGCGGTTAGAGAGGATCCTGGACGGGAGGACTCCTGAAAGAATACAGCCAGAATTAGGCGAATAAGACCAGGGACAGACAGGAGAAGACGACACATGGTGTGTTTGTACTGAGACAGTTGGCAGAGATGAGGTCAGCTTTGCAAAAATACTATGAGACCGGACGGTCGTGCCACAGACAGAGGCCAAACTAAAACCTGCCTGGTGTGTTCTCCTACGTATTGTCATACGTAGGAGAACACACCAGGAAGGTTTTAGTTGGAACGACGACGTCGGACGTGATCCTATAAACATGGGCTTGATGCAAGGGAGTCCCCTTATTCCTTTTTTAGTTATTATGATACAGGAACGAACTGGAAAACATGAATCTCAACCCATAGGAAGACTACTCTCTCACGGAGCTAATACATGCGGAATGTCTAGCAATAATAACGGAGAACAAACAAGAACTGCAAGATGTGTCGGTGGAACAGAAGGAGGTGTGCAAGAAGCACGGACTGAGAATGAGCCTCGAGAAGACAGAAGTGATGTCGGTTGGAGTAGTTGAACATCACGTTGGATGGGAAGGCGATTTAGCAAATAAATAGGTTTGTGTACGTTGGAGAACTGGTTACTGCGGGTGGGTAATCAAAAGTGGAATCAAAAGTGGCAAACACGCAGGAACGAATGATTGGAGAAGGGTTGAAAGAGTAACGGTGGGCAGACGAATTTCGATAAAACCTGAAAGTGGAAGTGTTGAGAGCACACCGGCATAACCAATGGCCTGGAGACGGTGAAACCAATAGAGCAGCAGCAGCAGCAGCAGCAGCAGCAGCAGCAGCAACAACAACATAAATGGTAAGGTTGTGAGAATAAATGGGTGCGAAGAATAACAGGAAAAATATGATAGAGATAAAACAGAGGAATGGTCTGAAGAAAGAAACCGAAATTCAAAGTATGTGTCCTCAAAGCTCCTTAGTACGAGTACAGCAATGTCGCGTTACGGTGAAGTACAATGGACAATTGTCGTATGATTCATTGAACCAACTCATCTGTTGTTGAGATACTACTATTTCTGCTGTTATTGTGTGGATTTTATTAGTCTTAGGAAGAAAGACTCACAGCTCGCGACTCATCCTGGCGCGCCTGCTGCGGTAACCGGACTACGTCGACCTGTATTACGAGCATGTTCTCCGTTGATGACGCAATGCTGATATCTCTTATTGAAGAATATCTCCACAGTCATACAGACCAACGAACTCATGTTAGCGAAACACTTCAGCTAATTATATACTTGAATCAGGTCAATATCGCGAAGCTATAACCGTCGGAACTGGTGACAACATTCTGGGGCTAGTGAAGGAGCACACGTACTTCGTTTCGACCGTTACAAAGATAGCCAAGAGGGTGTAGTTTAACAATTTGCTATCCACACGCCAAATATTCATACATAACAGTTTTGTATTCATAGCAACCTCTTATACGATAATGAATATTCCCACTCAAGGTATATATCTCCACTCATAATGTAATGAATGGTACCACTCTATAATCGGACTGTTTAGTAATACTGGGTGTTGCTGACTAGACCAGTGACCGACAACCAAGGCTAGTATTGATTGTGGCCATCAGTTATGGGTTATGACTGTATGCACCGTAGCACTGCACGAGGCTTAATCGACTACAATGCTGCCCTCAGGTGACGATGACACGTACTGGCCTGGCGACGAGCTTTTGGTGGATGGCGATGGTGAGGAGACGACGATGCCTGCCGAGCCAGACTTCATGAGACTGCTCAGTGAGTAGTGAGCGTTCACATGAGATATCGAATTTAATCGATATGGTATCACACACGTGCAGCTTTCACACCGGTCCGTCGACATGTAGCAAGGTCACAACGCGAAGTAGCTGGCAACTGAATGATGTGAACCAGAATAAGATATCTGACAGATCGGGTCGCGTGATCTTATCCCGTTCTACAACGTGTCCTCGTGAAGTGATTACGGTCGTCAATTGACATTTCTGAAACGCACTCACATGAATCAAACAATGATAATTTTAACGTCATCTTAACCCCAACCACAAATAAGCGTAGCAATAAAAATAGCTGCTTTTGCATATCCTAATGTGTTGTATCATTCTGCTGATAAATAAACAAGGTAAACTATTATCAACTTACAATAGGCGAGGTCGACCCAGTGAAGGAAGTGCTGAAAGAGATGAGCAGGCCGTCATTAACAGCAGCTGAACCATACATGGCCGAGGGCATGCTACGGGCGAGAGAGCAGGAGCAGACGGAGCAGGAGCAGACAGAGCAAGAGGAGCGGGACGCAGTAAAGGCAGCGAGAGAATCTCGTGCGTCTCGCGCGTCTCGTTCGTCTCGTGCTTCCCACCAGTCGGGGCCGGGTAAGTCGGCGGTGTGAGGAATACTCGAATCCAGTTGATTTCCAACTTAAAGAGTGGACTCTTAAAATGCACGTTCATTGCTGCCAACACAATATCTTGTGAAACAAATGACTAATACATGTACCAGTTAGTGCGTATTTGAAAGTTGTGAACTTAGCAGCGAAATAATTCAACCTCACATCCGCCCGTTTCTGGGTGTCGCAGTTCGACAATGTAGTTAGTGCTGCTAAATCTCCGGCTTAGTTACCCAGTTATTAATTATGTATGCCATCCACGTTGTACTATCCTTGCCATATCAACATAGTACAATCTAGGCATGACTAGACAAATTCAGACTTTTATTTACCAAGTAACAATATAAATGCAGGATGAATTTCTGGCGTTTCAGAATCAACATCAATTATGCACTCTCACACACAAACTCCACTGTCCCCATCAAGTACGCACACACTACATACAATCTGAAACACGACAAATGGTTTCAAGTAGCATAAGTCAACTACAGCCAACTGCCAACACATGATAAGACACATCGTACATCTCTTGAAATAAAAGTTTAACATAATACTAATATCGGTGAAACATTGCCTAAAATGTTAACAATGTATACGTATAAGTAAATAAATAAATACGTAAATAAAAACACATTCGTTGGCTATAAAAAATATATCACAATTAATAATATTATACATTTAGCTAAACACAACAAATACAGTTGAGGATTACAAATATTTTAAAACATAATTGTTCGTACTTAATAATTCTGAAACGTTAGAAGGGTGACGAAGTGTGAAGAGGTAGATGGCTATGTGGGTTGTTTCCCGCACAGTGTCCTTGCTCAATGCTCGTCCCACACACTCTCAACCTTGTGTTGTCCCCCACAGAGGGCGCCATGTATCAAGACGTGGAAGCCATGCCGCCAGGCGAGCCGGGACTCTACATACTGCCTCATACACCCAGGGCCTCCCGCCAGCCACAGATGGGTAAGTCACAGTCTACCATTTAGATCACATCTAACGGACCACACTCTAACACAAAACACCTTACGGAGTGGATGGGAAGTTCACCTTTTTCATACATTCAATACTTAACTGTTTTTATGTGCGTTTAAAAACAATATTAGCCATAAGCATCATACCGAAACTGATTATGGAAACAAGCTGCGCAGGTGTTTGTCCATCCATCAACTGGACACTACGGCCACACAGCGGTCATGCTGGAGATGACGAAATGCTTTGGTATAATAAGAAATATAGTGGAACTTCGTTATATTGTTGTTTGCGTGTGCGAGCGATATGTGTGTGTGTGTGTGTGTGTGTGTGTGTGTGTGTGTGTGTGTGTGTGTGTGAGTGTGTGCGCGCGCGCGAGCGGGTGTGTGTGCGTGTCGTCTATTAGACTGCACAATTTCATACGTCATCCAAAGTGAAAGTATATTTTGTGAAACATATTTGTAGGCAGCAACAGCTTGATTATCAAGAAAGGTTTTAAGAACTACACATAATTGTCAACATATGTTAGATTAATCATCGGTTGGGCTTCTAAACAAATCTGAATCACGACTATCGTAACCGAAGGCAGTAATACATATTTTATATATATATCTACAGGAATTTAATAGTAGAATATTAGTACATGTCACATGTATACATATATGTAACAAAAAAACCTGTGGAGACGTCAGGACCCAATTTCTTTTAATTGTAATGTAACGACCCCTAGCATTGCCGTCTTCATTTTCATAATCGTAATTTTCATCACCATCATCGTTGCGATCATCAAGTAATAACAACAATATTAATAATAATAGTAGTAGTAGTAGTAGTAGTAGTAGTAGTAGTAGTAGTAGTAGTAGTAGTAGTAGTAGTAGTAAAGTAGCAGTAGTCAGTAGCAGTAGCAGTAGCAGTAGCAGTAGCAGTAGCGCTGCAGTAGCGTAGCAGTAGCGGTAGCGGTAGCGTAGCAGTAGCAGTAGCAGTAGCAGCTAGCAGTAGCAGTAGCAGTAGCAGCTAGCGTAGCGTAGCAGTAGCAGTAGCGTGCAGCAGTGCGCTGGCAGCAGCTAGCAGCGTAGCAGTAGCAGCGCAGCTAGCAGCTAGCAGTAGCAGTAGCAGTAGCAGTAGCAGCAGCGAGCGCAGCTGCAGCAGTAGCGCTAGCGCGCTAGCAGCTGCAGCTAGCAGTAGCGCTAGCGTAGCGGTAGCAGGTAGCGTTAGCAGCTAGGCCAGTAGCAGTAGCAGTAGCAGCAGTAGCAGTAGCAGCTAGCAGCTGCAGCAGCAGCAGCAGCAGCAGCAGCAGCAGCAGCAGCAGCAGCAGCAGTCAGCAGCTAGCAGCAGCGAGCAGTGCAGTAGCAGAGCAGTAGCAGTGCAGTGCAGTAGCCGTAGCCGTAGCAGTAGCGTAGCAGTAGCGTAGCATAGCAGTAGCAGTAGCAGTAGCGTAGCCGTAGCCGTAGCCGTAGCACGTAGCAGTAGCCGTAGCGTAGCCGTAGCAGTAGCGTAGCGTAGCAGTAGCAGTAGCGTAGCAGTAGCAGTAGCAGTAGCAGTAGCAGTAGCACAGCACCAGCACCAGCACAGCACGAGCAGCTAGCACTAGCACCAGCACAGCACCAGCACCAGCACCAGCACCAGCACCAGCACCAGCACAGCACAGCGCGCAGCACAGCACTAGCACAGCACTGCACTAGCACAGCACAGCACTGAGCCTGGCAGCACGCGCAGCAGCAGCAGCGTAGCAGTAGCGCAGTGCAGTGCAGTGCAGTAGCACTAGCAGTAGCAGTAGCATAGCAGTAGCAGTAGCAGTAGCAGTAGCAGTAGCAGTAGCAGTAGCAGTAGCAGTAGCAGTAGCAGTAGCAGTAGCAGTAGCAGTAGCAGTAGCAGTAGCAGTAGCAGCCGTAATAGTATGTACCTGACGTCCAGCCGTGCAGGCCCAGTGTGACAGCGCCCTTGGTGTGCCTGATCAGGTGCAGCATGTGACAGCTGCCCGGCGGGCTGAAATGCGACGGGGGGGGGCATGGGCGTGGGTGGAGGCCGGCCTCGCTGCAAGAAATGTGACCGATGGGTGCGCTGTGAGAAGTGCGAGGGTGAAACAGACATGTGTGAGGACTGCGTGATGGACAATGTATGCACGTGTGTACAAAACGGTACGTGTGACGTGTATTATGTATACATGTGTACAGAATAGTTTATTTCTCTCTGTGCAAGCATGGAGACAGAAATGAGTACTTTAAACATGCAGAGTATGTATGCTAAAATTAGAATGAAATAATATATATTTTAAGACATTAGCATATGTATAATTATAATTTAGACAATATACACTATTCATAAACCTCATTTAAATAATTTAAGATATTATAATGTTATGATTTATTAGGTCCAATGCCTTAGAGACGTCAAGCAGTAGTATCCTGGCGTACTGCTTCGATGTATATTTGCTTGTATAACACTGCTGTAACAGGTCAACGAAGGCATGTGTAGTGGATGATTTCTTAACGGAGCCGTATTGGTTTGGGTCAACTCTGTCTTGTCCCAGACCCATTTTACAACGAACTCTTCCATTTCTTTACACAGCGCGGCAGTGAAGGAGATTGGTCTAAGGTCTGTTTCGATATGATCTGGCGGTTTCTTTTTCGGAAGTGGCCTGACGTGTGCAGCATGCCAGCTAGGTGGATCTTGCCCCTCTCGAAGTGAGCTGTTGTAAGTTGCGGCAACTGAGCCCGCAAGCAAGTCAGAGAACTCTTTAAGGACCCAGCTTGGCACAGAGTCCGGGCCCAATGCTGTACTCGTGTCTAGTTTTAGTAGCTGCTTTTCCATCTTCTCAATAGGGATAACATATTTAAATGGCACACATGGCACTTCAAGTTGTAGGTAGTCATTTTCAGCACTCAGGGCAGCTGGGTGATTTCAAGAAATAGTTTCATCGCTGGCTAAGTTCCTGAAGATTGCCATCACACAATGATTAGCGAGGTTATGCAAGGGGGGTGACATCTAGTTTTCTGACATCCAAGCAGTTGTTCCATGCCTTTTCAACAGTTGCGTGGAGAGGATAACTTTAATCCGTTTATGTTTTTACATAGGAGATTTGTGTCAATGACTTGCTTTGACAGTTTACCTTGTTATTTGTAAAGATTGTACTAGGCTTGATCACCTGCCTTCGAAGTATGTTGATGCAGACGAATTTGGTCTCGGAATCTGTCCGACACCAATGGTTTGTATCTCGTGTGTCTTACTACTGTCTTTGTTGGAAAATGTTTATCCGTCAGTTCATTTATGTTGGACGTAAATATTTGCCGCTTTTCTTCGCATGATGGTAGATGGTAGAGTTCTTCGCATTAAATTTTCTTCAAGTCTGATGCAAACATGACTCGCTCATTTTTCCACGTTACATTTGTCGTCACTGTTTGTCGATATCCAGTGCGGAATTTTGAATCAACGATTGGTTCACAAATGACGATGTTGTTATCGGCATTTCCGACTGGACAACTGGTGTATGGCTGTCCATAAAGTTTGCCATATTTGAGTAGATGATCACTCCTTATATATAGTAGTATATATAGTAGTAATCGTCATATATATATACTATATATACATATAAATATATATATATATATATATATATATATATATATATATATATATAGATGCACTGTAATGTAATAACACATATGGCATATACATACGTGCATCTATATATATGTCTATGTATATATATACATACATATTTATATGTATATATGTATATACATATTATTACTACTACTTTTACTACTACTACATTACTTTTACTATTACTACTACTACTACTACTACTACTACTACTACTACTATATTACTACATACTACTACTACTACTACTATATACTACTACTACTACTACTACTACTATACTACTACTACTACTACTACAATCATATATTCGATATATATATATATATATATATATATATATATCAAAAATATATATTATATATTATAAATAAGTATATTCGAAATATATATATATATATATATATATATATATATATATATATAGTATGAATACTGTGAATACTGGATATGACTTGCGCATGTAGTAGTAGTAGTAGTAGTAGTGCAGTAGCAGTAGCAAGTAGTAGTAGCTAGCTAGTAGTAGAGAGTAGTGGGAGTAGCAGAGCAGCAGCAGCAGCAGCAGCAGCAGCAGCAGCAGCAGCAGCAGCAGCAGCAGGTGCAGCAGCAGCAGCAGCAGCAGCAGCAGCAGCAGCAGCAGCAGCAGAGT
>JAODUO010000997.1:135000-175000 GCA_025642075.2 Ridgeia piscesae
GGCCGGCGTCAGACAGTCGGTCCCCTCGCAACCTCGTGACTCCCCGGCCCCAGAGTGGCATGCGACCGCGCAGTGGCACATGGTCGGGGACCAATGTACGGCCGGCCAGTGGACCGGGCGTCAACCCACACACTCGGACGAGTGCGCGGCCATTGAGCGGGGCGAGGGCGTTACGGCCTCTCAGTGCTGAAGGTGGGTTCATAACGGTGGAGCGCTGTAGCGTGGTGGTTAAAGCATTATTTTATCAATCTAGAGAAGCCCCGTTCAAATACTGAGTTGTCGTGCTACACGTTCGTTCGTTTATTCCCAGTTACACAAGTTAACTTAGCTGTGTGAGTGATGACCTGGCTATAAACAGTTATGTATATTTGTGCACGGGATGTGGCAAAGTGGCTGAATGTTTTCCAGATATATGGATTGTTGTTAGTTTTAACAGGTCTACCAGATAGTAAACTGTAAAGTATTTCGAAGTATTTCGAACAAGCCTGAGGATTGGATTCTGCGCTTGTTCTTGTGCACATTGTCAACGTGCACATTGTCAACGTGCACATAGTTAACACGGACGTGTATATTGTCTTCTATTCATTTTCTAATGCAAACATCATTATATAGTACGAATAAAACCGCTGTGTGTATATGTTACTAATGCAATGTCACATCTCATGGAATCAGTTCTTAATAATGTTATGTTACTAAATTATATGAGTTTTGAGTATTTCCAAAACATGGAATATTCTGATATTTCACAGTGATTGGGTACATCCATTAATGATCGAGTATATTCCTTAACCATATGGTGCATTAGTAATTGATTGGGTGCGTCTTTCACTAGTGACGTGGCATATTATTAGAACTGTCCTTGGTAGTTCCGCGTTACCTGATCGTTTAGCTCGTCCTACGAGAGACTCGGACGACATGACACCTGTACGATTTTATTTACGATTTCATCGAATACACGCGAATCGGATGGCTTCATCCGAGTCACTCGTACGAGCCTATCAGGCATACATTAGAGATGGAGAATAATTCCATATGTGATCGGGTAGATAGATAGATAGTTTATTTTGGAATTGCATAAATCGTAAAAAAAACATAATCAACAAATGTAAAAAGATGACATGACACGTTTTCAGACTAGCAGCGGATCCAATTAAGGCCGTAGCCAGTGAACTGAAATGATGATAATACACTATGATGAATAGCAGTAGCACTGGCACTGGCAACTGCACTACTTCTCACTGCACTAGCACTGCACTGCACTAGCACTACATAGATGTACTTCACTGGCATGCTTTTAGACTACACTTTACACTTTGTACACAATTACAAAATACACCTTGTTCTGGGTACAGAGATGGACGGTTTGGCACTGGGCAGGATACTCAGGGCCTGTCGCACGGCACTGGCACTGGCACTGGCACTGGCACTGGCACTGGCACTGGCACTGGCACTGCAACCTGGCACTGGCACTGGCACTGGCACTGGCACTGGCACTGGCACTGGCACTGGCAGTGGCACTCATGCTACGGCCTGGCCATGGACCTGGCGTCTAGCCACTAGCACTGGCGAGCTGCTCGGCATCTGCATCGCGGGCAGGGCATCACGGCATCGCTCAGCTCGAGGCATGGGTCATCGGCATCAGCATCGCATCGAGCGTGCGGGTACACAGCATATTTTATCAGATCAGCAGCAGCACGCGTCAGCATCACATCAGCATCGGCATCAGCATCGCATCGTATTCCCAGCATCACCATCAGCATCAGCATCAGCATCAGCTAGCATCAGCAGTCATGCATCATCAGCATCGGCAGCAGCATGGCAAAGGCATTTCCAGATCAGCATCGGCATCAGCATCAGCTTCAACATCGGCACAGCATCAGCATCAGCATCGCATCAGCACAGCATCGATCAAGCCATCAGCATCGGCATCTGCATCTGCATCACATCGCATCAGCATCAGCATCTGCATCAGCATCAGCATCAGCTCAGCATCGGCACGTGCATCAGCATCAGCATCAGCATGCAGCATCACATCAGATATCAGCATCAGCATCAGAATCGCATCAGCATCAGATCACTCAGCATCAGCATCAGCTCAGCATCAGCATCGGCATCAGTTCTAATCAGTATCAGTCAGCATCAGAATTACATCAGCTTTAGTCATCAGCATCAGCATCAGCATCGGCATCAGCATCAGATATCAGCATCAGCATTGGGTCAGCATCAGCATCAGCATCAGCATCAGAATCAGCATCAGCATCAGCATGCATCAGCATCAGCATCAGGATCAGCATCAGCATCAGCATCAGCATCAGCATCAGAATCAGCATCAGAATCAGCATCAGCATCAGAATCAGAATCAGCATCAGCATCAGCATCAGCTCGGATCAGAATCAGCATCACCATCAGCATCAGCATTTCATTTAGCATTCAGCATCAGAATCAGAATCAGCATCAGCATCGAATCGGAATCGGCATCAGAATCAGAGTCAGCATCAGCATCGAGCATCAGCATCAGCATCAGCATCAGAATCAGCATCAGCATCAGTGATCGGGATAGATAGATCAGATCAGTATCTGAATCAGCATCAATCGTCAATCAGCATCAGCATCAGCATAGATCACATAGATAGTAATAGATCAGCATGCAGCATGACACGTTCAGCTCAGCATCGATCAATCAGGCGTAGCATCAGTCGAATCGAAATCGATCGCATCAGCATCAGCATCAGATGAATCAGCATCAGCAGTCAGCAGTCGAGCATGGCATCGGCATCAGCATCGATCAGCATCACGCATCAGCACAGCACTGCATCAGGCATCAGATCGCATCAGATCAGCATCAGCATCAGCATCAGATCAGCATCACTCAGGCATCAGCATCAGAATCAGAATCAGCATCACCATCAGCATCAGCATCAGCATCAGCATCAGCATCAGCATCAGAATCAGAATCAGCATCAGCATCAGAATCAGCATCAGAATCAGAATCAGCATCAGCATCAGCATCAGCATCAGCATCAGCATCAGCATCAGCATCAGCATCAGAATCAGCATCAGCATCAGCATCAGCATCAGCATCAGCATCAGCATCAGCATCAGCATCAGCATCAGAATCGGCATCATCATCGGCATCGGCATCAGCATCAGCATCAGCATCAGAATCAGAATCAGCATCAGCATCAGAATCAGCATCAGAATCAGAATCAGCATCAGCATCAGCATCAGCATCAGCATCAGCATCAGCATCAGCATCAGCATCAGCATCAGAATCAGCATCAGCATCAGCATCAGCATCAGCATCAGCATCAGCATCAGCATCAGCATCAGCATCAGCATCAGCATCAGCATCAGCATCAGCATCAGCATCAGCATCAGCATCAGCATCAGCATCAGCATCGGCATTAGCTCGGATCAGCATCAGCGGCAGCATCGCATCAGCACCAGCATCAGCATCAGCATCAGCATCAGCATCAGCATCAGCATCAGCATCAGCATCAGCATCAGCATCAGCATCAGCATCAGCATCAGCATCAGCATCAGCATCAGCATCAGCATCAGCATCAGCATCAGCATCTGCATCTGCATCAGCATCAGCATCACCATCAGCATCAGCATCAGCATCAGCATCAGCATCAGCATCAGCATCAGCATCAGCATCAGCATCAGCATCAGCATCAGCATCAGCATCAGCATCAGCATCAGCATCAGCATCAGCATCAGCATCAGCATCAGCATCAGCATCAGCATCAGCATCAGCATCAGCATCAGCATCAGCATCAGCATCATCAGCATCAGCATCAGCATCAGCATCAGCATCAGCATCAGCATCAGCATCAGCATCAGCATCAGCATCAGCATCACCATCAGCATCAGCATCAGCATCAGCATCAGCATCAGCATCAGCATCCTCATCAGCATCAGCATCAGCATCAGCATCAGCATCAGCATCAGCATCAGCATCAGCATCAGCATCAGCATCAGCATTAGCACGAACCCTATGACTAGCATTACAATTAGCATTGGCACAAGCTCAAGACTAGCAGCAGCAGTAGCAATAATAGTAGCAGTAACAGTAGTAGATGTAGTGGTAACATTATCAACTAGTAGAAGTAGAAGTACCAATATAAGTAGAAGCAGCAGCTGGGGTAACCGTAGCATTAGCATTAGCAGAAGCAGCAGCAGCAGCAGCAGCAGTAGCCGAAGCAGTTACGGCAGTAGCAGTAGCAGTAATTGGTGGCGGTAGCTGTAGTAGTGTGTACCTGACGTCAAGCCATCTAGGACCAGTGTGACAGCGCCCATGGTGTGTGCACAGGAGACGTGGGTGGAGGCTGTCATAAACGTGACCGATGGTTTGGCTGTGCCAAGTGCGAGGGTGAAACAAACATGTCCTAGGCATACGTGTGGCGTATACTATGTATACTTGTATACATGTACACTACATACATGTACATGTACATGTACACACACACACAATATATATATATATATATATATATATATATATATATATATACAAAACACACACACAACACACATATATATATATATATCACACACACATATATATATATATATATATAATATATATATATATATATATATATATATATATATATATATATATATATATATATATATATATATATATATATATATATATATATAATATATATATATATATATATATATGCATTGATAGAATTAAATTTCATTGTGCGTTAATGTCTGTCTGCACTCATAGTTTGTAGTTTTTGGCATCTGAACATTAACCGATTACGTGTAACTATCTACCGTTGTGTCACGCTTATTAACTACACTTTACCGTTTGTACACAATTACAAAATACACCTTGTTTGGGTGACAGAGATGGACGAGTTTGGCATGGGAGGATACTCAGGGGACCTCGTCGTCATCAGCCAGCAGGAACGGCCGGCGTCAGACAGTCGGTCCCCTCGCAACCTCGTGACTCCCCGGCCCCAGAGTGGCATGCGACCGCGCAGTGGCACATGGTCGGGGACCAATGTACGGCCGGCCAGTGGACCGGGCGTCAACCCACACACTCGGACGAGTGCGCGGCCATTGAGCGGGGCGGGGGCGTTACGGCCTCTCAGTGCTGAAGGTGGGTTCATAACGGTGGAGCGCTGTAGCGTGGTGGTTAAAGCATTATTTTATCAATCTAGAGAAGCCCCGTTCAAATACTGAGTTGTCGTGCTACACGTTCGTTCGTTTATTCCCAGTTACACCAGTTAACTTAGCTGTGTGAGTGATGACCTGGCTATAAACAGTTATGTATATTTGTGCACGGGATGTGGCAAAGTGGCTGAATGTTTTCCAGATATATGGATTGTTGTTAGTTTTAACAGGTCTACCAGATAGTAAACTGTAAAGTATTTCGAAGTATTTCGAACAAGCCTGAGGATTGGATTCTGCGCTTGTTCTTGTGCACATTGTCAACGTGCACATTGTCAACGTGCACATAGTTAACACGGACGTGTATATTGTCTTCTATTCATTTTCTAATGCAAACATCATTATATAGTACGAATAAAACCGCTGTGTGTATATGTTACTAATGCAATGTCACATCTCATGGAATCAGTTCTTAATAATGTTATGTTACTAAATTATATGAGTTTTGAGTATTTCCAAAACATGGAATATTCTGATATTTCACAGTGATTGGGTACATCCATTAATGATCGAGTATATTCCTTAACCATCTGGTGCATTAGTAATTGATTGGGTGCGTCTTTCACTAGTGACGTGGCATATTATTAGAACTGTCCTTGGTAGTTCCGCGTTACCTGATCGTTTAGCTCGCGTCCTACGAGAGACTCGGACGACATGACACCTGTACGATTTTATTTACGATTTCATCGAATACACGCGAATCGGATGGTTTCATCCGAGTCACTCGTACGAGCCTATCAGGCATACATTAGAGATGGAGAATAATTCCATATGTGATCGGGTAGATAGATAGATAGTTTATTTTGGAATTGCATAAATCGTAAAAAAAACATAATCAACAAATGTAAAAAGATGACATGACACGTTTTCAGACTAGCAGCGGATCCAATTAAGGCCGTAGCCAGTGAACTGAAATGATGATAATACACTATGATGAATAGCAGTAGCAGTAGCAGTAGCAGTAGCAGTAGCAGTAGCAGTAGCAGTAGCAGTAGCAGTAGCAGTAGCAGTAGCAGTAGCAGTAGCAGTAGCAGTAGCAGTAGCAGTAGCAGTAGCAGTAGCAGTAGCAGTATAAATAGTAATAGCAGTAGTAGTAGTAGTAGTAGCAATAGTAGTAGCAATAGCAGTAGTAGTGTGAACCTGACGTCATTCCATCCATGACCAGTGTGACAGCGCCCATGGTGTGCGTACAGGAGACGCTGCTGAAGCTGCCCCGAGGCCGGGCGTGGAGAGATACGTGGACGTGGGTGTAGACCGGCCCCGCTGTCATAACTGTAACCGATGCATGCGCTGTGAGAAGTGCGAGGGTGAAGCTGACATGTGCGAGGCCTGCGTGATAGACAATGCATGCACGTGTGTACATAACGGTACGTCTGACGTATACTGTGTATACTTGTATACGTGTATACATGCATATATACATACTTGTAAAACCTATACCACCATACTCTATACGTACAACAAATCAGTTTGTGAGAGTAAATGTGCACACAAATATGAGAGCAATGTTCGTACCTGTACTCTGCGTGAAATTGTGGAACACAGTAAATACATCATAAGCCAAAATATATATTAAGACGTCATTACGTTATTATGCTCTTCAGCAAATATATTATGTAATCACAGAAATATATAAGTATCACCGCAAGTGAATTTTTTTTGTATACGTGTTTATTCCTAGTATAACAGTATGGTTATAATCAATGACCATGTATTTAGTAAAATATTCCACACAGGGGAACACATTTAAATTTTCACGTCTACTCCTTCTCAAAGCATATTTTCTCGCTATTGTATATCATATAACGTTACATAAGTGAATTATTAAGTAGTTATTTACTTGACTTGCTTTGTTTGTTTCTCATTTTATATGTTTGAAATACATTGATTAATTGTTTGAGTGACTGAGTGATTGACTGTTGATTGATTGATATATATATATATATATATATATATATATATATATTTACGGGACGATCATAATTAATTAGTCAGCTATATTATCATTTATTATTAGTTTAATTATTACATATTTATAATATTGTATTTATTTATTTATTAATATTTATTTATTATATATATATATATATATTATATATATATATATATATATATATATATATATATATATATATATATATATTATATATATATATTAATAGTTGTGTGCTAATTTATGTCGGTATTTTAAGGGAACATAATTGTTTTTGTTAGCAGGAATGATTGCATAAATTAATATTGCATTATCATTTTTTTTACTATTATTATTATTTTAACTAAATTAGGAATAATCATTGTCAAGCGCCTTAGAAACATTATTTGGATGGAGCGATATATAAGAAATAATATATATATATATATATATATATATATATATATATATATATATATATATATATATATATATATATATGCGTTTAATTACTATTTATCTAGCTAGCTAATGCCCTGCTGATTTGGCGACTGGGGTAAGCGTGGTCATTTATTCACAAACATTTTACACCGACTTAGCACAATATACAAATTATGATCTAAAGTTTGATGAACTCTTTATATGTCGATATCTTCATCGTCCACTTTTCCCGGCTGTTCGCAGTTTTTCTTGACATTTAGTCCTATGTTGTTTGGGTGACAGAGATGGACGAGTTTGGCATGGGAGGATACTCAGGCGACCTCGTCGTCATCAGCCAGGAAGAACGACCGGCATCAGACAGTCGGTCTCCTCGCAACCTCGTGACTCCCCGGCCCCAGAGTGGCATGCGACCGCGCAGTGGCACGTGGTCGGGGACCAATGTACGGCCGGCCAGTGGATCGGGCATCAACCCACACACTCGGACGAGTGCGCGGCCATTGAGCGTGGCGAGGGCATCACGGCCTCTCAGTGCTGAAGGTGGGTTAATAACGGAGCTTCGTGTATTTCCTACTACGTATTATGGGTAGATAGATATACAGATGAATGGACGGACGGACGGACGGACGGACGGACGGACGGACGGACGGACGGACGGACGGACGGACGGACGGACGGACGGACGGACGGACGGACGGACGGACGGACGGACGGACGGACGGACGGACGGACGGACGGACGGACGGACGGACGGACGGACGGACGGACGGACGGACGGACGGACGGACGGACGGACGGACGGACGGACGGACGGACGGACGGACGGACGGACGGACGGACGGACGGACGGACGGACGGACGGACGGACGGACGGACGGACGGACGGACGGACGGACGGACGGACGGACGGACGGACGGACGGACGGACGGACGGACGGACGGACGGACGGACGGACGGACGGACGGACGGACGGACGGACGGACGGACGGACGGACGGACGGACGGACGGACGGACGGACGGACGGACGGACGGACGGACGGACGGACGGACGGACGGACGGACGGACGGACGGACGGACGGACGGACGGACGGACGGACGGACGGACGGATTATTATATATATATATATATATATATATATATATATATATATATATATATATATATATATATATATATATATATATAGTTTATTTAGTTATGTAAAGACAAGAACAAACATAATCACCAAATATAACAATAAATGACTTAACACACGATTCCAGGCTAACAACGAAGCTAATTGAGGATGTGTGCAATGAACTGAAATAATGATAATACTAGAGGATAAGTACTTAACTAACAAAACTGACCACTATGAATCTCATAATAGCAGTGCAAACAATACAATAATAACTTAACATGCAACATAAGGATTGCGTACACTTATAAATGTACATATAAATAATATTGCATACACATGGTTATACCAACACCAATGATAAATAGATAATGATTACACATGTGAGGTCATATATTTTATAATTTTCATGATTTAAATTACGGTTCTGTTACATAATGAAATTCAGGCTTTGCTAGATCTTCATACCCTTATCACAACTTATTTTATTGATGACGCAAAACCTCTTCTGCTGTGTGTTTTCTGAATTATAGTTGGAATTGCATTCCAAATCACCGGGTCTTTGCATAATAAACTGTTTGAGGATCTGACAGTATAACTAATAAAAGGACATATTTTACATATTTGTCTATATATCATGGGGAAATATGAACATATCAGATAACGTTTGTAGTAGACCCCATGAACATAATTATGCATACATTTTCCAGCTTCAATTTCGTATATATAATGCATGTTTTATTATATATATATATATATATATATATATATATATATTATATATATATATATATATATATATATATATATATATATATATATATATATATATATATATATATATATATATATATATATATATGTGTGTGTGTATATGGTTAATAAACAGGGTGTGAGAGTATTCCCGATAATTACGGTTAAGTATGGAACGAACGATGTTTTATTGCAGAATCATTGACCTGCTTATCAACGTTGGTGCGAGGTTTCCGTTTCCACTTCTGTTCCATTTCCTGATTGATCATGTCAAAGACCGTCTCAGCGACCAGCTATTTAAAAGCTATTTGCTCACTTCCTAACGAGCGGACTCAGATTACCATAACCAAAATATGTCTTAGGTTAAAGGAACATTATGATTTGTCTGATAATTTCCATTGGTTGGACTCATAAAAAGACTAATTTAGTTGAGGGCAATTTTGAAGAATGTTGTAAATTGCGTTTTACATTGTGGTATTGTTCTGCGTATTTTGGACCGACATTTGTAATAGTGTTACAAAATACATTTGACTTTTGATCAGGATATGTAATTATATAATTATTAGTTTTTAAATGTACAGGAATGCCACATTTATCGTTGTTTTTCCAATCATAGCTTTGAGTAAATTTCATGTTTCTTTAGAGTGATTTTTGAATGGGTTTAGTTGATTGATATTGTGGGTTGTCTTAGCAATGATTATTTGTTTTAATTTAATATACATATTTGTCTGTATTTACCATAACGAGTGCAGGCAGAATACGTCTGAGGTTTGCTGATACTTTGTCGATACAGTTATTGAATAATTCATTAGATATTTGGGCATCCTTCATTCCGAATTACATATTTCGATTTAATGACACAATTAGCAGTTCAAAAGTTGGTAAATGCCCTACTTAAAATAACGCAGCATGTCGGGTGTTGATAAAGTACGAAGTACTTGAACTTAGATTTCATTGCCAATTTCAGCACAACGACACACAAGTGGCATGCCGCCCGTTGAGGTACCCAGTGCAATAGAGAAGTTCGCTGGCAGTGCACCACGCAACGCGTCGTCTCAGACCGGTAAGACACGTGTGTTGTTGCTCCCCGTCAATTTCCGTCGGAATCCGTAGGCCATCTCACTCAGGCGTCGAACCCCCTTTTGCCAAATAGTTTGGTTTGACTCAAATTTGGCCGTTGCCTGGCATATGTTACGGCGCCAAGGTGAATGATCCGCAGCGAAGTCCTGCTAGGTACTGACGACATTTTGGCAATTTTTTATGTAATGTCTCTTTGAGTTGGTATCTATGGACACCAAGTGTTCTCATACCATATGTTACCTGTGTAAACAGCACTTGGGGGGGGTAGGGGAAGACGGTTGTCCGACATTGTAACACATTCGCCAGCCCAGCGGAGCTAGTTCTGCAATACCACTGCCTCAATACTAGTTGTGCTGGTCTCCATGAGGATACTGGCGTTGGTGCGGCGATTTGCCCATCAGATACAAAGACTCTTTCTGACGCAACCTTGGTAGAATTTTTCCAGCATCTACACATGGTATCTACATGTAACCCACGTCTCGATCCGGTCGAGTAGAGTGGTAATACACACTATGTAGATCACCACCTTAGTATCTTTCCTGAGGTTGCGGTTATAGAAGACTCTGTTGCGCAGTTTCCTGAAGGAAGGTCTGCTTCAGTGGTGGACTACTGGGGACGATACATCACTGAGTACGGGAAATGATCAACAACTTCTTTGGTTCCAGATGTTTTAATGCCGGGAGGTCCTTCATTGTTGCCTAGAGCGGGTTGGTGTTATACTCAGTCATCGGCATGTTGAAGGTTTGTAACGGCAGTCATCATCACTTTTGTATTGGCCTGGAGATGACTCCTGTCGAAAATCTCCCATCAAGCCATAGTCAATTTCACATCCAGGCAGTGAAAGGTCACAGAGAAGAATGAGCATGGCACATAGGTAGATAGTGAAGAAGGTCGGTAAATAACGCATCCCTGATTCACCTCTGTATAACTGGTGAAAGTCTCTCGTTCAGTTCCGTTAATGAGGACAGCTGCCGTCATATTGTCTTGGAATGTCTCAGGATTGTGATGAATTTGGCGTGTCGAAATCTGGACAGAACTTTCTAGAGAGCTTCACGATTGATGGAGTCGAAGGCCTGATCTAACGTTAGAAGGAGGCATATTCTTAAGAGTAGATGCATCTACAGAAAAAAAATTTGTCCCAATAATATTATTTACTCCACGTACAAAAAGTAAACCAGCACCATGTGATCGAATCTGGAGAATTTCTGGTAAGTAATAATACTAATCTAATCTCAGAAATGTACCTCTCTGGCCATTATAATAATATCTGTCCTGTTAGCAAGTAACTTTTACATACTCTCAACTCTCAACCAGTAGAAAATGCTATCAAGACAATTTCTAAGCTGCTGCAAGGAACAATTAACAAATGGAATAGACAGGGATATTTAAATCTGTGCATCATCTGCATAAAGATGGTCACTCAGATGATGACTACTGATAACTGCTCTCTAGGGAGTTGTGTATATTGTAAAAAGTAACATAAACAATAAATGTCAGCAATTGTTGTATCGTGTACCTTTTGTTTATTACCAGTAATACTACTGCTAGTTCAGCAGGACCGATTCGAGGAAGTGGGTAAAGGATGTCGTACGAGAGCAGAGGTTTGCAACAAGAGACTTCGAAAAACGAAATGCGTTGACCAAATGATTTTCCATTCACGTGTTGACCGTGTTAAGCCGGATATAATAATTTATAACATTACTGTTTTTGTTAGTCCATAAAATACTGAATTGATGTAAATTCACCTTCCTAACATATGTACTCTGTAAGATCATTGGTGATTACTCAAGGTTTGATTGAAGAAAATCAGTGGAGTCACCTAGCTACTGCAATCCGTAAATGTGACTTACCACCAGGGATTCATTGGCAAACGTTGAGTTCCATTACCAGCATAAGGAGATAGATACAACATTATTAGGAACGCTTTCCACCGGACTCATATCATTGTTTTGTGTAGCCCTCAGTCAATAATAGTTATTAGACTAGCCTCATAGGGGTACTCCAGACAACTACATTGCAAAAGCAATTGTGACGCTTCTCACCGCGTGTCGACACCCGATACATGACATTCACCGCGTGTCGACACCCGATACATGACATTCACCGCGTGTCGACACCTGATACATGACATTCACCGCGTGTCGACACCCGATACATGACATTCACCGCGTGTCGACACCCGATACATGACATTCACCGCGTGTCGACACCCGATACATGACATTAAGTTTGAAGCACCACATTAAATAACTAAGTAAACACGCATCAAAGTATGATTTTACACATAGCTGTTACAAATTACACTTGCAACAAAACATTAATTCGTTAGATAGCGGATCGAATGCGTTATATTCGGGAGATTCGATCTTTGGTAAATAGGACATTGAGGAGGTTCGAACATTTCGACCCATAATGATTCTTTTTTCGGAAGTTGTTCGTAGAAATGTGTCTAGTCCAAACCATCCCCTCAACATGTATTGTACACTGCCAGCATAATATTATGTCATTGGCAACCTTTCACGTGAAACACTTAGGCCTGCTTTATTTTTATTCACTGTAATTTTGATTTTTTTCCAATTACCCACTGCTTATTTATTGATATTTATATATATATATATATATATATATATATATATATATATATATATATATAATATATATATATATATATATATATATATATATATTATATATATATATATATATATATATATATATATATATATATATATATATATATATATATATATAAAATATATATATATATATCAATATATATATTATATCAAATATTATATTATATATAATATATCATATATATATATAATATATCAATTTATAGTGTAGTTTTGCCTAATATTAAAAAAGTTAATAATATATATATATATATATATATATATATATATATATATATAACATATATAAATACATATATATATATATATATATATATATATATATATATATATATATATATATATATCACTTTTCCTTTTATTTCTATATTGGTTAGATGCACCAAAACGTAAGCACTGATTAACTAAACTATACTATTGTAATTACCACAGATAATCACGGAGCGGCGTTTGTACAGGTGTTATAGATATACTACTTCAAAATCAAGTGATGTATTGAGTAGCTATGTTTTTTCATATACTCTCCAGGCAGAGGTTGACACAACCTAATTATAATACAACTGTTTTCTCTTTACGAATTGGTTAAATACGACAGTGATAACGGAGATAAATTATTTAACTTGAAAGAGACGAAGAAAACGAACGTAATTGATGCACAGCGGCTCTCCTATATAAGGTGTGCACGCTTCCACTGGTCGTATGGTACTGACATTTGATCTTCGTAAACGCTAACGTAGATTGAATCAAAATTACAATTTAGGATATCCAAGATGTAAGTTTACCTGGAAAACGTTGTCGTCGAACGTAACACGTTAACTTCATCAGTACGTATGACGAATGACATCATCGTTTACGTGAGGCAGATTTTATTTGGCTTCGTTTCGGTTCACAAGAACAAGAACGCCTATAAACTTAGACTAGTGTAACTACAGTCTACCTCACGTATACGATGACGTCATTCGTCATAGATACTGGTGACGTTTATGTGCTACGTTCGACGAAATATTTTACAACGTAATGATACATATTGCTATTATTGGATATACCACAATGAAATATCATGAAAAATAGTCAGCAAAGGTTTTTCCGTATTCATACTTTTGCAAAACATAATTCGCCATGTAATCCACGCTGATTTTGTTGTTGTTATGTACGGAATTTGGGTAACGGACAAAGGTGGTTCAGTCACCGACCTTCCGGACAATGGGGTTCCACAAATCCACGTTAGTCGCTAGAGGCGCTGATACACGTATATTCGCCAACACATCAAACTGGACATATCCTTGATCTCACAGTGAGTCAGACTGACAACAACTTCATCACGACCGTTACTGTGCATCCCGACTCTCTGTCAGATCACCATCGCATTGAACTCAAACTTCGAGCGCTGAAGTCTGCAGTACAAACCAACACGATTACAAAGCGGGACTTTAGAAACATTGATGCTGACGCACTACGAAATGACATTACGTGTGTGTGTAGCGACATGTGTGCATGCAAAAATGATCGACAAGCTGATGAATTGCTTCATGTGTATAACACCTATCTCACCGAATGCCTCGACAAACATGTCCCGTGGCGTAACGTGCAGGTACGAGACACAACACCACACCCCTGGTATGACACTGATATCGATGTCGCCAGGAATAAAAAGCGAAAACAGGAGAATGTGTGGAGAAGAACAAAACTGGAGATTCTTCGACAATTATACGTCACCGCCCGGGATGAATGTACTGCGTTGATATCCGCACGCAAAATGGATTATTTTCGAAATCAACTGAAAATGGCAAATAACAAAAACATACAGCGACAACCTGAATTCCGTTTGGCTGCTCAAGAATGCGAACTATTTTTGTTTTCGTGGAAAGATTGACAATCTCTTATCAGGTCTGCAGTGTGTCAACGACATCGATAGGCCATCAGACGAAAGACGTTGTTTCACTGACTGTATTGATGTGTATGATCGAACAACGAACACAGAGATCACAGCGATTTGTAGTGCTACTAAGAAAACGTGCCTGTTGGATCATCTGCCTGCAAATCAGCTCACTGACAACATCACCAGTATTGTGCCTGCGATCACACGGATCACAAATACTTCACTGGACGAGGGAGTGATGCCGACCACTTTTAAAGAAACCATCACTGGACAAAGACACCCTGAGCATTTACCGACCAGCGAGTAACTTCGCTCAATTATCCAACGTAATTGAGAAAGTGGTCGCGCTTAGGATAATGACGCATGTATCTGATCAGCAAATGGTTGAGTGCTTTCAGTCGGCGTATCCGAAAAACCATTCGACAGAAACTGCGCTGCTGTATGTTACAAGTGCCGTCAAAACAGCAATGGACAAAAAACAAGGACCCATCTTGCTTGTCGTTGATTTCAGTTCAGCCTTCGATACTATCAACCATAACATATTGGCTTTGTTGGCAAAGCACTGGACTGGGTGATATCTTATCTGAAAGAGAGGACGCAGCGAGTAGTAATTGGTGACCTGTCGTCGAGTACAACTACTCTAACGACAGGTGTCCCGCAAGGCTCTGTCCTTGGGCCACTGCTCTTCTTTGGACTATTCTTCCATCAATATGCCGATGATTTACAGGTATATGCTCATTTTGATTTGAACCATTCTGCATTAGTGGTTGCCGTTTAGCAAATGGAAGATTGTTTAGATGAGGTAAAGGTCTGGATGGCACGGAATTCTATGTTCATGAACGATGGCAAGACACAATATCTACCGATTGTGCCTAAGTCTGCAGATGCAATCGTGGATGAAAGTGTGATTCGCGTTGGTGTGGCTACAATTACGGCTTCGCTTTGTGTTCAGTGTCTTGGTGTTTGCATTGATAGGCACCTTGACATGAAAAAGCAAGTGTCGCAAACTATCAGTGCTTGCTCTTTCTACCTGCGCAACATTAATCAAATTAGCCGCTTTCTTCCCAGACCGACAAAGGAACGCGTTGTCAATTATCACATCACGGCTTGACTACTGTAACGCGCTCTTATACGGTACGTCTGCAATTAACATCGCCCGTCTACAGCGAATACACGACGCGGCTGCCAGGTTGATTATGCGTAGCCCGCGTAGCGACAGTGCCACACCCTTGCTACGCGAACTCCACTGGCTGCCCATTGTGTGCAGAGTTGATTTCAAGCTACTTGTATTCACTTACAAAGCCATGCACAACGACGCGCCAGTTTATTTGTGTGAACTCGTGTGCCCGTATCAACCGACAAGAACACTGCGTTCTGCGAACAATAACATGTTACAAGTGAAGCGTACCCGTACCAAAGCTGGTGATTGCTCGTTCGCTGTCGCTGCTGCGTCCCTATGGAACAATTTACCAACGGTCATTACGACTTGTGACAATCTGACCAGCATCAAACGTCTACTGAAGACACTTTTTTGTATTGCACATTAGTGTAATGCGACATGAACATTATAATTTTTTACTAGATAATTTGGTAATATTATCTATACATAACTATACACTTATTTATTGGCATTATTGTTACGTAATTATTATTATAATTATTATTTTATGCAATTATACACTAGACCAGTTATTATGTGTTTTTATGACTAATTTATTTATTTATTTATTTAAAAGTGCTACGCTATTTAATACCGTGCTAAATTTATTTATTTATATACCTACACATTTTTTTACATTTATGTTTAGACAATAGTATTTGTCTTATTGTTTACATATTATCTTGTTATATCTTTTAAATTGTAATATGTGGCGCTATACCAAATAAATAAATATATTATTATTATTATTATACGCAACCAGTCCCTTGTTGCGTATCAGCGCCTCTAGCGACTAACGTGGATTTGTTTGCATGTTTTGCGGAACGCTTGTTTAAATCATCCTTTTCGTATATATGAAGGGTAAGCTATTGACTGTGCAGGCGCGTAGCCAGCGGTAGTTTGTATGTGTGGGCATACCGTATGGTGTGATCAATAGACAGAACAGCATGCCGTATCTGTGGTTTATATTCAGAAAAACCAAAACAACGCCATCTTGGCAATGAATTCGATCGAACGTCCCGCGACATTTCATTGACTGTAAATGTATAATGATGTAGACATTATGCTTTCATATTGACGGACATGTTATACGATATCAATATTTAACTATGTGTGAAGACGTAGCAGTCTCGTGTGATGCATACGGCGAGCTGTAGATGATTTTAAACATCCTACCCGGCATCGAGCCAGCACACCTGTCGTCGGGTCACTGTAAATGTACATTATTGTACATACTATGCCTTCACATTGACTTACATGTTAGACTGTAACCATATTTAGCTATGTGTAAAGCTTCGCAGTCATGCGAGTTCAACAGCGGATTGTAGGATGATTTAAACAAGCGTTCCGCAAAATGTTCCGCAAAACCGTGCCGCATTTTGCACACGTCAAGAATACGTAAAAGGCGGCACAAAGACCCTAGTTGCGTTAGAGCGCCCTCGGTCGGATTAGTTATTGTGGTACCTCATTGTTACTATGACTGGCAGGTCCAACTACGGGCGGCCTCATCTCGAACTAGGTCAAGATGTTGCGGTCAGAACTACAGCCTAACGTCATACGCCCATGTTTATGCAGTCTTGTACACTGCAACCGATCCACACCACTGCCTTCGTCAACATTACAACAGATTCAAACCACTGCCTTCGTAAACATTACAAGTGATCCAAACCACTGCCTTCGTAAACATTACAAACGATCATTACTGTAGGAATTAATAAAAACAGAGAACATCGTAATAGAAGGAACATATTTATTTAATGATGGTGAAAGTGTCACGTGGGACATCAGCAAATACGGTAACCTCTTACAAACAAATAACGTAACTAGCAGATGACCAATATAGTCCACAAAAATAATAAATAAAAAAGACAGTACCAATAAAATAATAATGATAAATACAATAAAAATTATAATACTAAAATACCAAATAATTATCTTAGGTATTAGTCTTATAGTTACATTAAATGACAATGACAGTAAAGTATGTCACAAAAAATTAATTATAAACAATTTACAATATAAATAATTTCAAACAAGAAACAATTATGAAATCATTAAACTACACATAGATTTAACAGTATAATAAAAATATTTTTAAATGACACCGGGCTAACTATGGAATTCCCATTAATGAATATATGTATTTTTAATATATATATATATATATATATATATATATATATATATATATATATAATACGAACTATCTTATAATAATGAAGGTAACTGTTGTTCTTTTAACATAATATACATGTACTGGTCATAATGAAGAGCGCCTCGAACATACATCCTGTGTACTTGTATCTATCTCGAGGAGTGGGTCGCTAATATGGACCAAAACGATGTTTGTCAAGTAAGTGGTGATAGCGTCATGACAACACTTCTACACCACTTGGAGTAAACAAACTATGTTTGCATTTGTTTATCACATTTTAATGTTAGGTTTATTGATCGATAAGTTTTGTAAATGTTCTATATAATGGTATTTTAACATTGCATTTCGTCTAGTGTGACGGACGGTAATCCCCACATATAACCGCAAGCGCAACATGTAAGAATAGTATGCTACAGTTCCCAATGATTACATCGCTATTTGCTATTACAAATCATCTCCGCTGTTTCCTCTAACAAATACCGCTTCTCATGTCAAGGATCCTGTTCGTATGATTGAGAAGAGCTGATTTATCTGTGACTCAAGTTCGTCAATGCTGACATTTTCAGGTGGCGTATATTATAATAAACGGCAACGTCGTCTTTTATCGTAGTAGTAACAACACATTGATTGGTTTCTACAATCTCAACATCCATGTCGTGATAGAAGCCTTGCAAACGTATTGTGATGCACTCCTCGGTAGGGTTACAACGTTCGTCTCTCATTGGACATCAGCCATGATGCTGTCAAGTCGAAAGCTTACATTCAGACAGCGATTGTTGTGTTTATTCTCGTATGCTGGAACGCTAGATTTAACATGCTGCGGTAAATACGATATTTCAAATTTAATATGACAACTTTATTAACCGCGGGCATTTCATATTGCCGCCAGAACAAACTTAATCACTCCGCCAGCTCTTTGGCGCTTTTTTGAACCACGACATCGGAAGTCGGGCGATCCTGTTGAAGTTTTTCCGTCAGAAGTTCACTTTCAGCTTTCCACTCTTTGTTGTTTTGCTCAAAGACCTTTGACGAAGCCTCGATCTCGATTCACGTTCCCTTTATCATAGTACTTCGCAAAACAACATTATGATCTCAAAAAGAACTTCGATTTGCACATATCACATCGGGGCCGCCCAAAAAACCGCTTCATAGAGCTCTTCCAAGCACCCTTCCGTATACATTAAACAACAATGAGGCGGCCCCCTAAGCCACCTCGGTGCTGATGATTAGGTCTCACTAACAATTCAACAAACCTTGCTTGGTCATGACAATAAATGTCGTGTTTGGTTCTGTATATATATATATTATATAATATATATATATATATATATATATATTATATATATATATATATATATATATATATATATATATATATATATATATATATATATATATATATATATATCAATGATTATAAGAAGCGAACATATTCAATAGAAAGAGCACATTTTTATTGAAACATAAATCGTTGTTCGTACTAGATTTCTGAAAACAGAAAAACATGTTTAAGTAATATTTTCGGATTTGTAAAAAATTCTGCCAATAGCTACTGTATTAATAAATCACTTTGATGTTTCTAACTAACGCAGCTTTCAGCGCTAAATTTCACAAGGTGTTATAACCGGACTGTTTATGTTTTCAGATGAAGTAAATCAAATGAATCCGCTAATCATCGTGAAAGAAATGGACACGACAAAAGACCATCTGCCGCCATCATTGATGTCAAACCAGCAGCTCGGTCGCCCTACTAATGGCAATCTCACACACAGGTCGTCTCAAACCACATACACCAGCACTTCCAAGGTAGGTCACTATCTGCGTACCATGACCGTAACAACAATCTCTGACCTTGATTTTGAACTCAAATTGCACAAATCATATCAACAATTGATTGCCTATAATAAATGTAGGTGGACTAATTGTATTATGCTCGGTTTTAGGCCCACTTGTTAAACAGATACTTGCCTGTGGGTACGGGCAGCCATTCGGGATGTCTCGGATTGCTTAAGGAAATCCTGTTAATATCATATGGACTTAGAATCCACATAGGAAAAAAAATATCAGTCACAACAGGCATAGACGTTAAAAACACCTTTGGCTATCTAACTAAAACGACCTGACCACTTTTCTTGACGTTTGTCGTCTGAATGGATGTAGTCCTTAGTTCTCGACGGATGTCGCTTAAAGAGATGTTATGACTAGTTGATGGCGTATGTCGATTAAAGGAACACGACGGCAGTAGATCACAGTGATCGGAACCTTAAGATGCGGTAAGACGCTGTGCCAAACAGTATTGATATTGCTTTCACTGTGTCGGCAGGCGGACAATAATGCACAGACGCAGGGTGCGACGCGGCCAATAAAACATAACATGGATACGCAGGGTCCGTCAGAAGGGTCAGCGGCTGGGCAGACACGGCGTCACTCCTCTGTTGAGCCTGGACTACGACACGCATATGATAAAACAGTGACAAAAACCAGGGCGATGTCCGTGGGTAGCGGCAAGCGAGACGTGAGTGGTTTTCAAGGCGGAGGTCGACCCAGGAGATCATCCGTGCGCAGCGAAAGAACCATTAAATCGTCAAAAGCAATGTCTAACCAAGGTAGGGTTATATAACTATGTGTACTGTGAATGTGTGCTACAACCAACTATATATATATATATATATATATATATATATATATATATATATATATATATATATATATATATATATATATATATATATATATATATATTGCAACATCTATGTATTTAATAGCGTAAGGATACAGTGTTTTAGTGTTCCCTATGTTTCCAATGTGATTAAATGTGCATGTACAATGCTACGTATATATCTATTATGCCACGATGCGTCATGCATCACGTGACTATTGCATTGTAGGTAATCCGCACGAGCCCGAATCCTCTAGTCGGTGTTGCAACGTCATGTAGATTCCACATAAGGAAGGCAGGTATGTGCAATAATAATATGTTATATTGTTGGGATAACCCTCTCCCGCAGATGATTAGTTCGAAATAATTGCCCGGATACTACACCTTCCCGGTATAGTACGGAGGCAAAGAGCAGACGGCAATACTGAAGACGTTTCCTTCACCAGTGTCCCCTTGTTCGAATGGGATTTGGAACACACGGTCGTACGTCACATGCATTTCCAGGTATAACATTGTGTCAACCAGCTCTCATATACACTGGCTGTGGGTGCTCTCGCAGTGGGCTGTCTCGGCGTACTACGTTTTCTCGACCTACTACCTTTCGACGTTTTACGCTGTCTCGACGTACTACGTTCCGATGTACTACGTTGTATCGACGTACGACGTGCCGTCAACGGACGAGACGTGCAGTGCACAAGCAGCTGTCCATTGGCGACATATCTCTGCAAATACGACGCTGTTTGCTTCTAGCTACCTAAAGACTAAAGTAACGTCATCGCCCGGTTTTGGTCTGACCGTGTAATTTCCGCGGTCGCCACCTTGACAATTGATGGCTACGAAAATTGGAAAAGGTAACATTTAAAAATTCGAAATCATTAGTTTTTTTGTTTTGAAGTGCGTCGTAATTATTGAAAGTGAAATGAAACTCATTTGATGAGTGCAATAACCCAAACTGATTATGTATATTTTGACTACAACAAAGCTGATCTATGTGGCAGTTTTGTATCTTAAAATCTGGGGAAATTGGTCTTCATATCTGCCATCTTTAAAATAGCTGATACTTATAGTCCATCGGACCCTAGAACTAATTCAGCTTGGTTGCCCGAGCGACAACTTTGGGCAACTCTATTAATTTGCATAAATCCCAGATGGCGAAATGTCATATCTTAAAACAAATATCTTAGAACCACTTGTCCTACGATGATGTGCGATACCTCTTTTTAGTTTTTTTTTACGTAGAATCCATTTCATTACAAGGTCAAACACAGAAACTAAAGGTCAGATGAAGGTCAAAGTTAACCTTTTGTTGGGCAATAAATGGAAACTTCTAATAAATTAATTTGTTATTCATAAATACAAATTGAAAGTATTACGACAGTTGACACATTAGTTCACGTAAAAAAAAACAGTCATCAATTATAGTTATATTATTTGAAACATGCAGTGACACACGTTAATCATAATGTATAGTAGAAATATCATTAAGAACATCGGCGTCCATATTTCTCTGTGAACGAAAAGTTTGCATTACTTAATTACGTGTCATTGTAGGGATTTACAAGGAATGATATCCGCAACAACACCGCAACAACAGATACAAGAGAGCTTTGCTCAAGAAGATATAATATATTGTGCATACGGTTTACGCTATCGTAGTAACTGTTGATAACGCCTAGTAATCTTCGTAATAATCTTTTACTTAATCATTCAGGTAATCACTTTCAACAAAATCATCCCCATCCCCTCCACCCTCTTCGTACATATCCTCATCTGCTAGACTGTCATCTTCCAAATCCTCTTCAGCATCCTCCATATCAAAACCCTCTTGCCTCCAGTCTGAGCGTCTGTCTTGATGTATGGATTGCAGCAGCCGTCTTCGCCTGAGCACTTGCAGGCACAGGCTGGTTGATGTCACAGGGAGGGCTCTCACTTTGGGACTTCCGTCTTCTCGGCGAAGAGTGTGTAGCGTGCAGACTCCACGGATATCCCTGGTTGCTGACCAGATACTGCAATGACAAACATGTTGGCCGTCTCCATCCGACTCGGCTGCGTGGCGCCGTTCGTATCACAGTAACGTCGAGCTCATTGGTCCGTACGGTGCACCGAGCACGACCTAGGAACCACATTGCGTCGATCTTACGCGCTCCTGATTGGTCAATAGCAGGAAGACGCACAAAATGTTCTTGTTGTTTGATTATGTAGAATGTAATTTTGTTGTTACGAAATAAAATGTGATTTGATTTGATTTGATAGCACCGTAAAATTAGGTTTCATGCACCGACCTTTGACACAGCAGCACGTTCCGCACAACCGAAAACTGGGTTACGCGTAATCTAGTTTTAGCCAATCCGTAAGTCGTAGCGAGCACGTCACAGAGAACCCATTACAACGCAAAACAGGGCTACGCGTACCTATATATATAAATAGAACACACCAGTAGAACTATAGGGGATAGATTATTAATCTAATTCTATGCGCGTACTCCACTTTTTGCACACCGCACGGACGGAAGATGACAGTCTAACATATTTTGGTAGACAATATTGCCACCAGGAACCAGTTGTGCCTGTAGTAGGATATCACAATATATTTTAACTTAACTATATTTCTTTCTTTATTTACTTACTTCTTTAGGTGTATGTACACACCCGTGAACGGGACAGACGTCCCGGATTTGATAGTGTCAAAATAAAGTTTTATTATTATTATTATTATTATTATCACACAAAAGCATCACAAGGCAAAGACACGACTCAACCCTTCATGCACACTTAAATATATTTATATGTATATACCATATAGAGAGGAAATGATATGCCTAGGCCACGCAAACATTGTCTCTGTTTCAATGCTGAACCTGGAGTGAAACTCAATCTACTCTAGTTGTGGACTCCCAAATTGTGTCAGACGAACTGACTCGGTTGTGCCCCAGTTGGGAGCGCGTCTGGTGGTTGTAATTGGATCTCTGTGACGTGCTCGCTACGACTTACGGATTGACTAAAACTAGGTTAGGCGTATCCCAATTTTCGGTTGCGCAGAACGCGCTGCTGTGTCAAAGGTCGGTGCATGTCACCTAGTTTTGCGGTGTTATTGACCAATCAGGAGCGCGTAAGATCGACGCAATGGGATTCCTAGGTCGTGCTCGGTGCACCGTACGGACCAATGAACTCGACGTTTCAGTGATACGAATGGCCCTTGATACCCACCTCCCCCAATACGTCATCTTGCCTTTGGCGTATGGATATTAGGTCGTAATCGCACCCGCACAGGGCATGCATACCCAGCAGCTGCAGACACTGTGACCCTAGGTCAGCGATATCCAACACTGTCCCATTCCACTACTCCATCTGTACCCTGCATTCCCGCACCTTCCGATATACCCACTACACCAGTAGGACAAACATGTAACACGGATAACACTATTACGAGCCAGTGTTGGCAGCCACACAGGAGACCATGGTAATGTCCGCTTCGTCACGACCAAACGCTGCATCGTCACGGGTCTCTGTGTCGTCAATTTCTCTACTGCATTGAAGGTAGACACCACGCGCGCAATGTTAATTTTGCTGTTCTTACTCTTCGGGGCTGCATCTCTTTTGGCCAGGGGACTGGTGACGGAGAGCTCATAATCATCACGTTGACCCCAGCTCGTAGTTGAGCTCCAAATGCCGCCGCTGACCAATCATCAAGAGTTGAGGGAAAATTTGTCTCAAGATCGATGACTGGTTTGTCCTTGTTGCTCTTGTCCTGCTTCTTTAGAACGTCCATCGCCTTGATGGGACTTCTAATGATATTATGGAACCCACCGGGAACACTGTAGAGCCTACTTGCTCTTCATCATTTCTCCAGGCACAATCGAATCATCAGTCACATTCACTTCAGCAGGCGGGTGACGGGACTGTACAGTTGAGGGCGGGGATTCTCCACGTCTCCATCAATGAGACCCCGAGCGTCCGCATCTAAGATTCGCCGGTGCTTCAGCTCCTCCTTGAGTTGTTTCTGTTCAGACTGGCCTGGCAGGTTACCAGAGTAGAAGTAGTCGACGCGGTCCGACATGTAAGATGCTTGGAAGGTGAAGAAGCACTCACAAAAAACTCAGCAGAGAGAGAGAGAGAGCCCTGCCCTTGAGAGCGCACATTCCGGTCTTTATAGCAGTCTGCTTGTCAAACTCAACCTGATGGACGAGGAGAGACTCCCTGAAAGGATTTTCCTGAGCTCATGGTAACAGCGACGATGGTACTGTTCCCGGGCTGCAGCTAAGTCGTACACCGTTATATCTCATTGCAACTTACCTACGCCACGCATCATTTCTATCAGCACAGTAACATAATACAACTGCTGTTGGCTTTGCCTGCTGCTGGTGTGCCATACTTGTTGGTCAGTCTGATAAATAAACGTATTACAGTTGTAAACAGGCCCTGGTAGTGTAGATAATGTGCGAGTTACAATACGGAAATACTTTACCAGTACATTTTCATAAACGTGCCATGGAAAACCGCCATGACTCAAATAACGACCCATGCAATCGAACGTTTTTACATGTTGGCATACTTGTAGACCTTTTGTGATCTCAGCTTTGACTTATGGACTCAACAGAACAAGATTTAGCTATTTCGTAACTTTGAAAGGTGAAAGAACGATTGTGAGACCATTCTCCATTCCATCGAGGTTGTTTGACGTGTTCAATTAATTGTAAACATCCACATGCTCTTCTCCTCCAGAGGCCGGAGACGTTTACGAACTTTGAAAATTCGAGGTGGATACTTACGCAATTAACTTACTTCTGGATATTTACATTATTGTGTGCATCTGCTGTGTGCGAGGGATGTTTTTGAAATGTGTTTTAGTGGAATTTGAGTGTTTGAAATAGCACTGTTGTCAACTCAAACTTGACCTACAGCTTCTGAGTTTGACCTTGAACTCACAATGTAACATCAGAAATGGATTATATGTTTCAAAGCACTCTTAAAGGAGGTATCATACATATACATCATTATAGTGGTTTTAAAATAATTTGTTTTTAATATGACAACTCGCCATGTTGGACTTATGCAAATTACCAGAGTTTCCCAAAGTTGCCGTTAGAGCAACCAAGCTGAATTAGTTCTAGGATCCGATGCGAGTCTAAATCAACAAATAATTCATGACTTAAAACATTTGTAGGTTGGCTATTGAACACATAGTTGTCATATGGGCTATTATGTCGGACAAAGGCAAACGTAATATGTTTTAATATGTGTGCAGTTCCTTCTCCGGAATATGTCTATTTGGAAAGAAAAATAGCTGATGTATAATTAATACATGAGGTGTGTAAACAATTGGTTTTGGCGGTCAACATTATCTAAATTGGCGGATATTTAAGTCAGCAAAAACCAAATGTAAAAACTTAATATAAAAAATCAAAACTATCCACCCACCTTCTTGATCTAACCCTAATACAAATTCAAATATTTCCAGGAGTCTACATTTTTCTTGAATACATCTAAGTTTGTGTCAAATTTCGTGTTTTGATCAAAAAGTGCACGATTCGTCAAAATAGTGCTGTTATCTGCCACCATTCTCTACAATAATAATGTGTATGTCAGCAAACTATAGATGCAATAGATGCTGAAATCTCCTCTTCATAAACAAACATCGCTCCAGTGTTCAAATGACGTCTGCCAGCAATACCGGCAAACCCAACACCACACAAGTCACCACTGACCAGCCGTTGTACGTTGTACGTTGTACGTTGTACGTTGTACGTTGTACGTTGTACGTTGTACGTTGTACGCTGTACGCTGTACGCTGTACGCTGTACGCTGTACGCTGTACGCTGTACGCTGTACGCTGTACGCTGTACGCTGTACGCTGTACGCTGTACGTTGTACGTTGTACGTTGTACGTTGTACGTTGTACGTTGTACGTTGTACGTTGTACGTTGTACGTATGCACTGACGAAGATAACACAAAGCACATGGCCGAACAATGATGGGGAGAACAGTCCGTTTTAACACATACGAGTAAACACCAATTTGCTATCCGTTTGCTATCATATTGTATTGATCAATGCAGTATCTCAATTGTCATTGTACTTTGTTCAGACAAGCCAACATCATTAATAATTACTGTCTACAATTATTTGAGTTACACCTTTCACTACTGCGAGGTGAACTTTATAGATGCTATCACTATACCATGATAAACGTACTTTAAAATACACAAAGTGAAACTCAAACACATCGAACGTTATTTCCGACACATTCTCAAGTAAAATTAATGAATAATTCAAGCGGAGGGTTGTTGTTTGTCTATTGTTTTGTTAGTGTGTACATATGTTTGCAATAGCCACATGTTTGCTATATCCATGTATGTCGGAATGTGTAGCATGTATATAGTACTGGTTGTACATAATGACATGTGTCTGCAGAAAGAGGGTGGATATTTGAGAAGAAAGGCGTTCCCAAACGAACTACGTCACACTGATACGAGTCGATGATCCGTCATAATCGATAAAGTGACACGCCACAATATATATCGAGGATGCTTGACTCATGTGGATGCTTGACTCATGTGGATGCTTGACTCATATGAATGCTTGACATAGATTATAATTTGTTCGATGAATTCAGCTTGTGATATCTTTACATGCCAGGTCCCTCTCTGCCAGTTGCTTAGATCCACTGCCAAGGTTCCAACAAGATTAGCGTTAGGGGGACGTGTTATATATATATATATATATATATATATATATATATATATATATATATATATATATATATATATATATATACATATTATTGCCGATGTCCGTAGGCAAAAATACGACCACGTGGATACCTCTGTGGTGTGTGTGAAACATAACATTTTAATTAGGGAAAAAAGTGGCGTTGATACATGATAAGATATTATTCATAAATCGGTAAGAGATATGTTCGTCACGATAAAAACATAACCGAGAACATGTTATGAACATAATGCAAGAAAAAAAGAAGTATTATGTAACGATCACTTTGTTGATACATTAATTTACTTCAAAAACGATAACGCGTTGTGTTCATAGTATTTTTCTTTATAAAAGTGTATCAGCTCAGTACTTGATATTACGGACTTCATTATAAACAAATCGCAGTCTCACTAGATCAGTGGGAATAATGTTGATACAGTTTTGTCTAACACCACATTTATGTTATTTCGGAATAATCGCCATATGGGCTATTATATTTCAACACAACCTATCGAAAATTTATGATGACAGTTTAAACAACGTCGTATTACTCTACCGTCAGTACTAACACACGCGGATAGTTCTGGTCAGGCAGCAATGGTATGGTATGCGTTCACGATATTTATAGATGTTCCATACACCAATATACACGCACACACATACGCACACACATACGCACACACACACACACACACACACACACACACACACACACACACACACACACACACACACACACCACACACACACGCACACGCACACGCACACGCACACGCACACCACACACACACACACACACACAAAACACACAAACAAACATGTGTACATACATCAATAACAAAAGTGATAGCATTC
Organism: Ridgeia piscesae; assembly: GCA_025642075.2. Classification (NCBI taxonomy): domain Eukaryota; kingdom Metazoa; phylum Annelida; class Polychaeta; order Sabellida; family Siboglinidae; genus Ridgeia; species Ridgeia piscesae. The sequence goes on from JAODUO010000997.1 coordinate 163,547, forward strand.
GTACGACCCAAGTGGGGAGATGTGTCTCCGTCGCTGCCTTCCACCACATCTCGCGTGTGTCTACAGCTACGATAGCTACTACTGCTGATAATGTCGATACTGTTGCTGCTGCTGATCCGCGACTTCCGTATATCCAGAAACACAATTTTCTGTAGTTCCCTTATTTTAAGAAACGTTCAAAGGAAAGGCAAACATTACAACACAATGCTTGCATGAACATTACTAAAACTGTTACTAGTGTGTATTAGTTACTAACCAGTTTTAATAACGAACTGTGAGAATATAATTAATTGTTCAATGTTGTGTTCATGTTGCAATATTAACAAGTGTTATATGTCACATATCAAAATACCGCCGAGTGGACCTTGTGTGATAATCTATTGTGTGCGATTATGCTGCATCTGTATAATTTATGTTCATATACGACTCCCGTACGTACGCTCGCATACACGCATGCACACACGCACCCACGTACAAACTCATGCGCGCGTAGTCATAGTTCAAGCACGCGATATAGCTACACAATGCGTTATATATATTGTAATTCAATTTATATATATATATATATATATATATATATATATATATATATATATATATATATATATATATATATGCAACATCAAGACTACTAACTCATAAAGTGAATTCAACATGATCAAACACTCAATTAACGAGTAAAATCAGGCTACACAAAATAATATATATATTTTATATATATAATATTATATGTATTATAATATATACATTATATATATATATTTGTATATATTTGTATATATATATATATATATATATATATATATATATATATATATATATATATATTATAATACATATTACTTATGTCCTTCACCTTCTGCATTGGTGTCACCGGTATTTCCCTGGGGCTGATGTGTGTCCTCAGGTGATGCCATCCGCGCTGTGTCGCCGAGACTCTTGAGGTACGTTGGCGGTGACTCCGCCTACAACCTGACGCCTTCCGTCCAGTCACGTCGACTGTCCAGTCCGGTGGAACACATATCAGGCCGGGTAGGTCTTATCTGTGTGTTTTGGCCGTCATGAAGATGTATGGATAAATCGCGTTATTTGCCATTTTGTCGTACACATTATGTGTCAAATTGGAAAGTGTCTTGATTGTACAATGATATATCATTAATCAAAATAAATAAATAACTAATATATATCACGAAACTGAAATATCTTTTACAATGATAAATTTATTTATACTGTGCATGTCTTAAAGCAAACATTTCTGAATAAAATAAGATATATTGACTAGCTCCATCATTCCGCCATTAGCGAGCACACCCACACCGCCGTGTGACCCCGTCACACGAGTCAGCGTCAACATAGGAACAAGCCCTTACAAAGTGGTAAAACAGCCAACAAGTAACCTTTGATAATGTCTTTCTGTTTGTGTTCAATATTAGGTCCCTGATATAGCTGCTACGGAACAGGGGTAAAACTGTTTCTAAAACGATTTCTTTTATTACTGATATTTCTACAATGCTTGCCTGGAAGTAGTAATTCGAACAAAAGAGTTGAGAGGTAAGTTTGGTTGAGATAATATTTCTAGGTCTCTTCTTGGATATGTAGTTGTCCTGTTAGAGTGACGAGTTCACTGCCATCAATAGAGGAAACAGTCAAAAAGGTAGAACTGAACCAGGATCCCTCGTCAGTCAGATTTTACTTTAGTTTTATACATTGTGGATACAACGGTATGATCAAATGAAATCTCATTTAACTAGTTAATCTTTTTCAGAACATTTATGCCAAGCCGACTTTTCTATGCTGAAACTGAGGGTGTTCATTGCCAAGGTTCTTGGCGTCCTGAATGGTTCTATTACTTCCCAAATTGAGACGGGACCGACATTAACGAACATACACTGTCCCCAATGTTGAGAACCAGGTTTTATCACCAAATACCCTGACACACATTTTGTCAAGTCGTTCATTTCCTCGGTTCGGGACAGTGTCTCACGTAACATAACCGCTACTCAATTATTGCAATAAATGTCCTATACTATCATGTATATCCGCATATGATGTAATATTTACATGTGTGAGGGAAATACCTGCGGTGAAGATATCGTTGTCTACAGGTGCGACACGACGAATCTCTTGATCTTGACTCGCAGCCGAGGCGGTGGACAGCGCCGACAGTGAGTGCACCACAGGAGACTGTTTTTCCATGTCAATCATCTGAAGGTCAACCAAGGTCGTTAGTTGAAAAGGTTACAAGGGAAGAACGCAATTCTTCCATCAAGAGAGGTCGACGTTTGTCTTCGATTAGAACGTCAATCATCCACCTGAACAGAGGAAGTAACGCGCAGTCGGCGCTACACAATGGTACATAAATTGTCGGTAGTACGATTAGTCAAGCGATTAGTATTTATCTAATTTTAAGTATTATGGAATGACGCGGATTAATACATCAATCACCTATCCGTAGAGCAGGGCACCGGGGGCAACCCTTACCACCATCAGAGTAGAGAATTTACACCAATTTCAATGAGCGTGTTTTTATAGTCCCAATTTGACATAGATGTCACTAATGAAAAAACCTCACATGACGAGTATACAACTGCCGTTGTAATCTAATCTAATTAGCGTGATTAAAAATAGTTTCCCAATTGGTGATTTTCAGCATAAATGTTACAGTTACAACTGCCCCTTGCAAATTCCCAAGAAGAAATACGCAAATGTGCCGAGACTAACTAGTTTATTGACATCTCCAGTCCGACTTTTTTACTCGTGAGAACAGCCTATATACCAGCCCCAATTTGAAGATGGTTAAAAAAATTCTGGGAAATCCAATATATAATGACCCGCCCCGTCAATGGCACGAGCATCTGAACGGTTTTATGTATTTGAATAGTTGCTTCTACATCCCAGGGCTTTTTGATGTAAACGAAAACCCCCCCAATTTTGGGTGGAAATTTTAAACCAAAAAAATCCCCCCCAAAACCACATTGGGACGGAAAAGGCCCATCCCAAAATTTCTAAACCCCTGGATGAAAAAAATTTCATTGGGCGGAGGCCTCCCCAAGGGCGATTTTAGTTTTGAAGAGGGATGTGCCAAGGTCAAGGCTGTTTGAAGTAATCAGCAGCAGCGACTCCTGACGCGCGATGATGATGCACAGCGACACGCCAGTTTATCTGTGTGAACGTGTGCGCCATTATCAACCAGCAAGAGCACTACGCACTGCGCCCTGCGCACTGCGCCCTGCGCACTGCGCCCTGCGCCCTGCGCACTGCGCCCTGCGCACTGCGCCCTGCGCACTGCGAGCAAAAACAGCTTCACAGTACCAAGGCTAGGGACAGCTCGTTCGCTGTCGCTACTGCGGTCTTATGAAACACTTTATGTGTTATTAAAACTGTTGGCACTCCTGCCAACTTCAAACATCGACTGAAGACATCTTTCTTCTGTATTTCAAATCAGTGTCATTCTATAAGAATATACTTTTTACTAAGTTATTCATTACTAATAAGCATGACTCTTGTAATGTGCAATTATCTTTTTGATGTATTTTAATTTTAACATAATTACTGCCATGCATCAGAACCAATTATGGATGTGGCACTATATATAAGATAATACTTTGTTATAACTATTATTATTATTCATTGACGACGACAGAGCGTGTACATCAGGCCGCCGTCTCTTCTCACCAGTCATCCCAAGGTCAACCAAGGTCGTCAGTGGACACAGTTAAAGGTGAAGGACGTCAAATGTCGCTTAAGAGAGATCGACGTTTGTCTTCGATTACAACGACAGTCACCTCTCTGAACACAGGAAGTAACACGCCGTCGGTGCTAGGTGAGTACACCCAGCTAGACGGTAGTAGCAGTGATTATTAGTGACTTGTGTATTACGGAATGATGTGGATTAAGATACTAAATACACACACATCAGCAGGACGAGATATTCCATCTGAGCATTAAAAATAAATGTGATATATTAGACACGGAATATTTGTTACTATACACTGTACACATAATAAGTAATTATATACACACTTGTACATGTATCGTCACGCTCGCACGTCTATCCAATATTTTAGAAAATAGAGTTTTTAATAAACATTTCTTAGAACACTATCGTGCTTTCTTATTTCTCTAAAGATGTAGTACGTTTGCTATTTGTAGGGTGAAGGGTAGCAAATAAACTGAAAAGCTGGGCAAATCAAGAGTAACCTCACAAACTATTCTTTCACTAAATCGCACATTTCCAAATATTAGTTAGTTTGTATTATGCATTTATTTTAAATGTAATAACTAATAAAGTAGTATCGTATATTTTTTGTTAAATTATGAAAAAACAAATAAAACAACGGCGCCGAAACGACTAATATTCACCAGTACTTGTCGAGTCGGCAACGATACCACTTCAATGACGATGCAAAGTTGTATTTCATATCAGTGCCATTCTACATGAACATTAATTTTTTCTAAAGGAAAAGCGAGTAAAATGAGCCCTTTAAGCGCCGATCGGCATTCATTTGACATTTATATACAAAAAAGGTTATTTAATACTATACTACCTAGTTGTGTATACTGACTAAGTATATGCACAGTCTAGTTAATCTATTTTAATAAATATAATACGTCAGAGGAGTTTTTAAAAAAGATACCCATTTGATTATTTTGTAAAATGTGGAGGCCAACGTGGGCCCCACACAAAGCTACGCTATGCCACTTAATCGTTGGCACAAATCTTGCACATAAACACGTCGCGCTCATGCCCGGCACACGCACAGTGTGTCCACTCACCACACTACCCGTATTGCACCCAGCCTTTTTGCAATTGGAATAACATTCTTAACAATACAAACAAGGCGTAGTGTCAGTGTTTTAATTCCTTCTATTTCTTCTTTTCTTTGACAATTGTTCAGCTTAGTTATGTGCCCTCTCGTCTTTGAATCGGTAGCCACGTTACTAGTCTTGTCATCCCCTCCCCGTCTTCCTGGTAAGGTTTGCCTGTAATGATCCAGGTCTTCCCTCTCTTTGTAGCTTGTCGCACTGTTGCCCCATGCGGCCCACTTATTAACGTCAAACTGAAACAGCTCATTCAACTAGCTGTGCCTATTGCTCCATGGACCATATGTTCAGTTATGTACACTGCCAGTTTATGAAAATGAGAAGTTTGTAAGGCACATCAGTTATTTTATGAAAAGTACATAAAATACAAGTTTGCTACTCACCGTTTGGGATTCGCGCCAAAGAAACAAATACGACGTTGAGTTGTGCGCCCATTTTACCAGTCGTTCCCCTAAACCTAGTTATCTTTTTGCTGTATTTTAATTTTAACGTAAACACTGTCTGCGTCAAGACCAATAATGGATGTGGCTCTATATGAAATGTAATACTTTATTATTCATTGACGACGACAGAGCGTGTACATCAGGCCGCCGTCTCTTCTCACCAGTCATCTCAAGGTCAACCAAGGTCGTCAGTGGACACGGTTAAAGGTGAAGGACGTCAAATGTCGCTTAAGAGAGATCGACGTTTGTCTTCGATTACAACGACAATCACCTCTCTGAACACAGGAAGTAACACGCCGTCGGTGCTAGGTGAGTACACCCAGCTAGACGGTAGTAGCAGTGACTATTAGTGACTTATGTATTACGGAATGATGTGGATTAATATATTATTCACTCATGTTTAGCACATGACACCGAGTGCATCCGTTACCACTGTGATAGTATTGAAATTTAAAACAAATTCTCATAAACATTTTAATTTATACTGTCGCCAAATTAAAAACAACTTAAACTATGTACACAGTTGACAGAGGAGGCCAATATTAAAGTGATACAAAATGTTGTCGCTAAGCCATTTTGAATGGGAGACCAAGCACTTTTTTAATCAATTGATTGTCGAAACTTCTCCTATTTCGCATAGCAGATGCATGTGTGAGGTATATTTTCTGCCGAATGTTATGCGTCTTTGAAGTAACACACACATATTACTTGCCTATCATTCAATCCAAACTTAATGTATCGCCTCCTTCGGTTCAGGCAATGGTAAGTAATACTCTTAGAAACGTTGATATTCGATATCAGACTAAGTTACTTTCATGTATGGGCAAAAATCGTTTCGTCAGTCGTCAGACTTGGATTTGCTTTTCGAACCGACACCTTAGTACATTGAATCCATCATGCCAATGTTTACAAACATTCGTGTGAATGAGGTAGAGTGACGACGCTAGATGAAAGTATGATCGCATACTGAGATGACCACTAACTCATTTTGTATTCGGAGACGGCTAAACTACGCCACATGTGCTCAATGCGACAATTGGTGCTGTTGTCGAGTGATACACTAACGATCCTTATTGGATGGATGCTTTCGCCATCAACTATTGCTGTGACAACTTCGACACCGTCCTGGATGATTTGCGTTACTGGTATCATCGGTGTGAATCACAGTAGCGTAATACCTGTCAAACAGTTTCGATATTGTACAACGTCCTCGATGTCGTCAAAAATCTATGTTTCTAGTTTGTACTGCTGTAATTCAGCAGTGTTATAAATATAACTATTTTAGTAAAGTAATTCATATAGTTCAAATAAAAACACGCTTCATAAATCGACTCTCTCCGGTGCTGCTTTGAATCGCCTCGTTTGTTAAAGCCGATTTGCATGACTTGTGGTGCCATCATCGGAACTCGATTCTAAATCCCGCCCCAAACAACATGGCTGCATACGTTTTCGTCGCAACGTTATATGACAGAGAGTGTCGAGCTCTTATTGGCCGATATGTTATTCGTCTAATGACATGTTTAATGTAATGTTTAACGTTTTGAGCGACAGTGTGTTGGCGACGTCTCAGTCCTCCTGTCAAGGGTGTTCACGTCGCCGTCTGGTGTCTTCCTTAGTCCTCCATGGCGCCGCCCCTCCACATCTTCTTGAATCTGTTCAATGCAGTTACACACGTTTCGTCTACGGCATAAAAGAAAACTCCTCAACCCTTTGGATTGTTTGACAATTGCCAAAGTATTAGACTCCGAGTCGACCACCTGTGGGAACCAGGTGAAATGAGTACGTGGTGTCACCAGTGATCATCCAAGCTTCAACCTCGTCCAAATATAGCGCCTGGCTTAATATTCCTAGCGTTACAAGTTGTTCAGTGTGGTCATTAACGTTTATGACAATGCCTATCAAAACATTTTGAAATAAAACGGTAATAGCAGCATGACTGGTGGCATGCATGACCGTCTCCATCTTAATGTCTTTACCGGGAAATATAGTTGTTCGAGTCAGTGTGTTATTATAACTTGTTCTCGATATGTCTACAATTGGTAGAACCATTTTTGCAGGAGTACTTGCCCAGCATTTTAATAATAGTAAGCAGCGTATTTATGTGTTGACCAAATGAAGTCTTACTGTGACGACCATACGTAGCCTTTACATTTGTTGCAGCTCAACCGGCCTCACGCAAACGCTCAATCATAACGAGCACAATGTGCAACATTGCTTAGACTTACTCGAACATACCACGACTGTTTCTTGCTAGGCACAGTCGCTTGGTAAGTATACAACCAGATATCGGGTTTTTTTCTCGTAGGGGTAACACATTTACTAGTATTGTATCTAGTTAGCCAGGCAGGCACAATGTTATCATTGTATATCAGATAGGGTCGACATTGTATATTGCACCTTGCGTTAGAATATAGCGTTGTACTTATTAAGTCTTGTTCACTCCATGAAGCTACTAGAGACAATGTGTGGCATCAATGAACTATTAGGTGAAGAACAACTTCAGTTTTGAGAAAGGCTCGAGGGAATAAACATAGCATGTTTGCACAGAGACAGTTTGTAATGAAAATGTTGGAGATGACAGGGAATATAGCAGAGACGTCTTGACCCAATGAAGGCCTGTACCGCAGTCCCAAGAGACATTATGATGAAAATAATGAGATGGTTGGAAGTGCCAGAAACCGACGCCAGGCTGATGGAAGCAATGCTTGGGAAAACAACAGGAAGAGTTGCAGTTGGAGAGAGGATGTCGGAAGAGATCCTTGTAAACATCGGCTTGAGGCAACGGCGTGCCTTTAGTCGTTTACAAATATCAATTGTTATGACACTGAAAATGGGAAACATGAAGATCAACCCAGGGGAAGACTACTCTCTCAAGAAGATAATATATGCTGACTGTTTGGCAAAAATAACAGCTAACACTCAACAATTGCTGGTGGGATGGATATAGATGTTCAAGAAACACAGATGATGAATGAGCCTCGGGAAGACACAAGTGATGGTAGGTTGGACGTCACAGAGAGGAGTTTAAGCAAGTGAATGGATGTGTGTACCTAGGAGGAATGGTTATGGCAAATAGACACTCAGAAGTGTTGGTGCGAGGTCGTAAACAAACAGGAACGCATGTTTTGAGAACGGTTGTAGATGCAATGATTGACAAACGAATTTTGAAAAAGCTGTCTGTGAACGTGTTGAGGACATGTGTCACACCAGCACACCTACACGACCGGGAGACAGTGGAACTGTCACAAGAAACGTCAAGTTTGTGAGAACAACAGGGTTCGAATGACAACAAGAAAAGAGGAGAGTGGAGAAAGATGAGCAATCTGAGGAAAAGAATTGAAAAGCAAATTGCAGCATGACAATTGATAAATATAACAAAACACGACAATACCAATGACACTGAGTAAGGGGAAGACGACAATTGAGGCGGGTCTACTGCGTGAGAACGTATCTAAACCAACAGGAGAGGACACGACATGGAGATACGCTTCCGACAGAGTACTACGAAAGTATGGACGATAAAGTGATTAAGAAATATTTGAAATATATTCCACCTATGCATAACAGGGAACAATGCAAAGGACATACTTAATAAGTTGGACATTGCCAATTGGACGTGCAATTAATAGTCTATCTCTAGTTAGGCGCCAAATTACGCCAAATTATCAAGCGGATAGGGTGTTGTGATATCACCTTATAAAGAAATGCAATTTGAATAACAATAACAATGATTATTGGTATTCCTTGCGTTGAATTTGGTGACACATAACATAATATGGTAAAGCAACTATTATCTTGGAAGGGATGTCATGCAGAACAGTTATTGTTTGTAGTAAACGTAAGTATCAATAGTTGTATGTCCGCCACGTTCTAAGCTGAAGTTCAACACTGAAGCCAATACGTTTTATTAGACGATAGCGATGAACCACGTTAATGAACTCTTGCAACCACGTTATACTACGAGCTCGTTATTACCCTGTGAATTGGGAAAGTGTTGTAAAAGATAAGTCGAAACTGGTTTCTAGAATGCCATCTTGCAATGACAGGTGACGTATTCGTACGTAATCAAACAAAGTTGCATTTATGGGGTTGTGGCGTTTTCGTCGCGAGGCGCAAATTGTAATGTTGAATGTCAAATACATTTCAGGTTTTGCAAGCTGTCACGGTGGGTGGTTGTATCTTGCGAAATGTTCTGACACGGTACGGGAGACACACGTGATGACGCTATAAGTGAAGACCTGTCGCCACGTGACAACCACAACGGACCATCACAACAAGAAAACTAACATGAACAAAATAAAATGCTTATAAATAATTACTAGTATTAGCAGAAATATATTTTGCGAATTTAATCAGCTGCTCAGGTAGTCTAGCAAACGCCCTTATGCAATCAGCTGTCTCATGGGGGAATACTTCCGAACTCCGACAACTGACGGGCGGGGCTGCATGATGGTGTAAGGGAACATACGACAACTGTGAATGTCGCAATGCTATCACGAAGCTATGTCGTGACATGATCAACATCTTCATGTAGGGCCGCAAAATGCAGCGATCATTCACGAACATTGTATGTGACTAAAATATCATACTAAACAATGCATGTGTTGCATTTGTTCTGTGATCACGTTGGAATTAGGTTTAGTCATCACGGTTCGGTTTATGCAAAACGTAGCGTCGGGTCAATGTAATTACAACTACAGTTCCGCTGTTACGTCGCAGTGACAATGTGTAGGTATAAATGTTAACTTTACACGAAAACACATTATGCCTTACCACTGTGTTATTCTGTTTCGTATGGTGAACCTCGTGTAGCAATCTACACTGTGACTACAAACCATCGTACACATAACGTACATATCCAAAGACTTCCAGTGGCACATAAATAAACGACAATTGATCCCGTTCCAGTCTTGCTCAATCGCCACAAACCAGTAGCTTTTGCGCTATGTTGACATTTACCTTGGCTTAATATATATGAAACTCATTTAATCATGTTTTATTTGGAATTGTTGACAACCGAAGATTATGTGTGTTTGTCGTAAATTTCATAAAGAGCCCTGACTACAGTGTGTCGCGGCATAGAAGCCTAAACATAAACACACGCTCGTACGCGTGTCTATCTTGTAAGCACATATACATACACACACGTATACATACTTATACGCATACGGATTCACATACACGCTCAGCTTCTCTGGCACACATACACATACGCCGCCAACACATACTCATACACACACTCATACACGCACACTCATACATACACACATATACACTCATTCATACACACACGCATATGTACACACACTCGCACACATACACTCACACACATACACTCACACACACACCATACACACACTTATTCACACACTCATACACCACACACACACACACACACACACACACACACACACACACACACACACACACACACACACACACACACACACACACCAAACACAAACACACACACACCAAACACACACACACACACACACCAAACACAAACACACACACACCAAACACACACACACACACACACACACACAGCGCGCATACACAAACACACACCCCTACACCACACACACACACACAACACACACACACACACACACACACACACACACACACACACACACACACACACACACACACACACACACACACACACACAAACACACACCCCCTACACACACACACACATCAACACACACACACACACACACACACACACAGACACACCACACACACACACACACACACACACACACACACACACACACACACACGCATACACAAACACACACCCCACACACCACACACACACACATCACACACACACACCACACACACACACACACACACACACACACACACACACACACACACACACACACACACACACACACACACACACACACACACACACACACACACACACACACACTCATACACACCGTACGATCACATGCATCTGTCCTTTGTGCTGCCACCTGTAATTATTCGTCACATTTTGCCAACAAAGATAATTAGGAATGTATTCTGAAGATGTTCCAGAGGTGGACCCGTTATACGAACTCCACTGTACATGAACAATGTGGTCTGGGACGCTATCATTCTGAATTAAACATGCAGCAGTAATTTAGAAAGGTGTTACTCCGTTGTTACGTTAGTTATAATGTGTTTG
>JAODUO010000997.1:180000-185000 GCA_025642075.2 Ridgeia piscesae
AACCTAGCCACTGTCAGTATCACTACGTCAACCTAGCCACTGTCACTATCACTACGTCAACTTAGCCACTGTCAGTATCACTACGTCAACCTTTGCCACTCTCAGTATCACTACGTCAACCTTTGCCACTGTCAGTATCACTACATCAACCTTTGCCACTGTCAGTATCACCACGTCAACCTTTGCCACTGTCAGTATCACTACGTCAACCTAGCCACTGTCAGTATCACTACGTCAACTTAGCCACTGTCAGTATCACTACGTCAACCTTTGCCACTGTCAGTATCACTACGTCAACTTAGCCACTGTCAGTATCACTACGTCAACTTAGCCACTGTCAGTATCACTACGTCAACCTAGCCACTGTCAGTATCACTACGTCAACCTAGCCACTGTCAGTATCACTACGTCAACCTAGTCACTGTCAGTATCACTACGTCAACTAGCCACTGTCAGTATCACTACGTCAACCTAGCCACTGTCAGTATCACTACGTCAACTTAGCCACTGTCAGTATCACTACGTCAACCTAGCCCCTTGTCACTATCACTACGTCAACCTAGCCACTGTCAGTATCACTACGTCAACCTAGCCACTGTCAGTATCACTACGTCAACTTAGCCACTGTCAGTATCACTACGTCAACCTAGCCACTGTCAGTATCACTACGTCAACCTAGCCACTCTCAGTATCACTACGTCAACCTTAGCCACTGTCAGTATCACTACGTCAACCTAGCCACTGTCAGTATCACTACGTCAACTTAGCCACTGTCAGTATCACTACGTCAACTTAGCCACTGTCAGTATCACTACGTCAACTTAGCCACTGTCAGTATCACTACGTCAACTTAGCCACTGTCAGTATCACTACGTCAACCTTAGCCACTGTCAGTATCACCACGTCAACCTAGCCACTGTCAGTATCACTACGTCAACCTAGCCACTGTCAGTATCACTACGTCAACCTAGCCACTGTCAGTATCACTACGTCAACTTAGCCACTGTCAGTATCACTACGTCAACCTTAGCCACTGTCAGTATCACTACGTCAACCTAGCCACTGTCAGTATCACTACGTCAACCTTTGCCACTGTCAGTATCACTACGTCAACCTTTGCCACTGTCAGTATCACTACGTCAACCTAGCCACTGTCAGTATCACTACGTCAACCTAGCCACTGTCAGTATCACTACGTCAACCTTAGCCACTGTCAGTATCACTACGTCAACCTAGCATTGTCACTATCACTACGTCAACCTAGCCACTGTCAGTATCACTACGTCAACCTTAGCCACTGTCAGTATCACTACGTCAACCTAGCCACTGTCAGTATCACTACGTCAACCTAGCCACTGTCAGTATCACTACGTCAACCTAGCCACTGTCAGTATCACTACGTCAACCTAGCATTGTCACTATCGCTACGTCAACCTAGCCACTGTCAGTATCACTACGTCAACCTAGCCACTGTCAGTATCACTACGTCAACCTAGCCACTGTCAGTATCACTACGTCAACCTAGCCACTGTCAGTATCACTACGTCAACCTAGCCACTGTCAGTATCACTACGTCAACCTTTGCCACTGTCAGTATCACTACGTCAACCTAGCCACTGTCAATATCACTACGTCAACCTAGCCACTGTCAGTATCACTACGTCAACCTAGCCACTGTCAGTATCACTACGTCAACCTAGCCACTGTCAGTATCACTACGTCAACCTAGCCACTGTCAGTATCACTACGTCAACCTAGTCATTGTCACTATAACTACGTCAACCTAGTCAGTATCCCTCCGTCAACCTAGTCATTGTCAGTATCACTACATCAACCTAGCCACTGTCAGTATCACTACGTCAACCTAACCACTGTCAGTATCACTCCGTCAACTTAGCATTGTCACTATCACTACGTCAACCTAGTCAGTATCCCTCCGTCAACCTAGTCATTGTCAGTATAACTAAAAAGTCAACCCCCTAGCCACTTTTCAGTATATATCTACGTCAACCTAGTCAGTATCCATCCGTCAACCTAGTCATTGTCAGTATAACTACGTCAACCTAGTCACTGTCAGAATAACTACGTCAATCCAGTCACTGCCAGAATCACTACGTCAACCTAGCCACTGTCAATGTCACTACGTCAACCTAGCCACTGTCAATACCACTCCGTCAACTTAACCACTGTCAGTATCACTACGTCAACCTAGCCACTGTCAATATCACTATGTCAACCTAGCCACTGTCAATATCACTACGTCAACCTAGCCACTGTCAATATCACTACGTCAACTTAGCCACTGTCAATATCACTACGTCAACCTAGCCACTGTCAATATCACTACGTCAACCTAGCCACTGTCAATATCACTCCGTCAACCTTTGCCCCTTTTCAATATCACTACGTCAACCTAGCCACTGTCAATATCACTCCGTCAACTTAACCACTGTCAGTATCACTCCGTCAACTTAGCCACTGTCAATATCACTATGTCAACCTAGACACTGTCAATATCACTACGTCATCCAAGCCACTGTCAATGTCACTACGTCAACCTAGCCACTGTCAATATCACTCCGTCAACTTAACCACTGTCAGTATCACTCCGTCAACTTAGCCACTGTCAATATCACTATGTCAACCTAGCCACTGTCAATATCACTACGTCATCCAAGCCACTGTCATTGTCACTACCTCAACCTAACCACAGTCAATGTCACTATGTCAACTTAATCACTGTCAATGTCACTACGTCAACAAAGCCACTGTCAATATCACTACGTCAACAAAGCCACTGTCAGTATTACTACGTCAACAAAGCCACTGTCAATATCACTACGTCAACCTACCCAATGTTGTACCACAACGTTGATCTAGTCACTGTCAGTATCACTATGTCAACTTAGCCACTGTCAACATCACTACGTCAACTTATGTACTGTCCTTGTCACTTCGTCAACCTAGCCACTGTCAGTGACTCTACGTCAACATCGTCATTGTCAGAATCACTAAGTCAACCTAGCAACTCTCAGAATCATTAAGTCAACCTAGCCACTTTTCAGGATATACTACGTTTAACCTAGCCACTATCCTACCCTCAACCTAGTCACTTTTCAGTATCACTTCGTCACATAGCCACTGTCAGCATCTCTACGTCAACATACCTACTGTCGGTGTCATTACGTCAACCTAGCCACTGTCAAAATCACTACGTCTACCTAGTCCCTGTCAATATCACATAGTCCTTGTCATTGTCATAATGTAAAACTAGTCACTGTCAGTATCTCTCCCTCAAGCTAGCCATTGTCAGCATCACTATATCACAATATCACTGTCAGTATCACTATGTCAACCTAGCAACTGTCGGTGTCATTACATGTCAATGTCAGTGACACTACGTCAAAATATTCACTGTCAGCATCACTTCGTCAACCTAGCCACTGTCAATATCACGACGTCAATCTAGCCGTTGTCAGTATCACTACGTCAACTTAGCCACTGTCAGTATCACTACGTCAACCTAGCGACTGTCAGAATCACTACAGCAACCTAGCGACTGTCAGTATCACTACGTCAACCTACACAATGTCGTATCACAACGTTGATCTAGTCACTGTCAGTATCACTACGTCAAGCTAGCCACTGTCAACATTACTATGTCACCTAGCCACTGTCAGCATCACTAGGGCAACTTTTCTACTGTCCTTGTCACTTCGTCAACCTAGCCACTGTCGGTGACATTACCTCAACCTAGCCATTGTCAGTATCACCACTTTAACCAAGCCACTGTCAGTGTCACTTCGTCAAGCTAGCCACTGTCAGCATCATTACGTCACCGTAGCCTTTTGTCAGCATCACTGCATCAACCGAGCCACTGTCACTATCATTACGTCAACGCAGTCTCAGTCAGTATCACTATGTCAAACTAGTCAAGGTCAATATCACTGCGTCAAATTAGGCGCTGTCAGTGTCACTACGTCAACCTAGCCACTGTCAGTTTCACTACGTCAACCTAGTCACTGTCAGTATCACTACGTCAACCTAGCCACTGTCAGTTTCACTACGTCAACGAAGCCGCTGTCGGTGTCACTACCTCAACCTAGCGACTGTCAGTGTCTCTGTGTCAATATAGTCACTGTCAGTATCACTACGTCAATCTAGTCACTGTCAGCATCATTATGTCACTTAGGCCCTGTCAGCATCACAACGTCAACCTAGCTACTGGCGGTGTCATAATTTGGATTAGCACCGATTATCCAGGCGCCGGTAGGTGGCAGCACGTTATTGCCACAGAACTGCCTTGAATATGCAGTTGTATACCGTTACCCGGCAGGCGGCTTTACACTAGAACTGGATAGAGATGACGACAGGCATCTGGCCAACTATGTAAACAAGTGCGACTAAACGTTCGTCAGGTAATATTGAGCTCATAATTATTAAAAACGTCACACAATAAAATAAACCGAAGCGATTAGTTCGTGTTAGTTCTTCTTCCCCTTAGTCTCTAGGCACATTTGTTCCTTCTGCCTTTATATGTGGCATAGAAATACTTGATAATTGTATATAACATAATATATTAAAAAAACTTGATAATTCTTAATTGACAATTTCAATGTGAACAAAAGTTGTGATTTGTCTGGTCAAATGAAATTTAGAAATATACATCGTTGTTTTATACAATTACCATATTTTCATTTTCGTGGCGAATAAATAATTACATTCCTACAAAACAAAAATTAAACAAATACAAGCAGCACATTATTGCTTTAAAATACGCCGACATATTAGTTATACTAGTGGGTCACACAACATTTCTTTCTGACGTTAAATACACTCTATATGTCTCCCTTGTGTATTCTGAATACAATCCGAAGACGGACGGCGGCGATCTCGAAGCTCAGCCTGGCCTTCGCAAAACAACCGGCTTGAAGTGTTCAAAAATGTGAGTTGTCCGGAATCGGGAAAAAATGTATGTTCCCTATGATGACCAGTGTTTG
>JAODUO010000997.1:192500-203393 GCA_025642075.2 Ridgeia piscesae
AAAAGCTATCCAATTTATACAGTGCAATGCAATATCTCATTTATCTAATTATGTTGTTTGGATTTAGTTATGTATTAATGATAATGCTTTTCAGTCCGTGCTACGAACTGATTACGTTCTTACGTAATATGTTTTCCACGTAAACTCAACTCTCCAAAACTAAGAAACATTGATGAGATAAAACACATTTTCCTTAGAGACAAATTAAACCATTTCAGCATCTACATAAAAACATGTAGGTGTAACTATTCTCTATTGCGGCATGTTGTCTCGCTATGTGTGGGTGAACACAAGCTGAATTCCGGCACACATGCATTTGAGTGATTAAGAGAAAATATCTTAGCAGGCAGAGGAAAAAACAAAATACCAAAGAACATCGCCAAAGTCAAAACCACAGCTGTGAGGAACTGTGGCTGGGGAACATGGACTGGGGAAGGTTGGAAGAGGCTGATAGAAGGGAACACGGGGCAGCTGATGAGACACATTGGATACATATCGCATAACACTCTGCACAATTAAATTACTTCGGAACAAATTACGAAAGATAAATCAGGAAGAATCTCAGAAAGCTACTTAATGAGATAACATGTGTATTACTTTATGTTTAACCCACACGCGATAACATCAAACGTACAATGTTACCCCAAGGAGCCGAGCGTTACCACATGCTACCGTCACACCAGTTTCCAGTTATGACTTGCTACTGTCCAGTGGGGTCGTTTGTATCTCAACCACGACATGGCGAACTGGAACGTTCACGAGCTCGCCGAGTTTCCGCCTTGTCAATTTATGCAATAATGTCAAGGAGGTCTATACTGTAGGTAGCACTATCGGTATACTCGAAGTAACTGGGACGAACACCAATTCTAAATAGAATAGTACAACGTTAAACTGCGTGATATGACGTGGCAGGTATTAATTTCATCATAGCAATGTAGAACGCGCTTTCTCTTGTATCACTACAAATAGGCATGTAGGTGTTCATCGCATTTGTTGTCTAGAAAACACGAAGACATTCGTGTATTTTATTAAGCAAGTGTTTAAATATGCAATTTAATTTCAAAGACAGATGCACTGTATTGCACAACCAGTAAAAGCTGTTATATTTCTATATCTGGTTTGTATTTCGACGTATCTTAGTGTATTGAATTGTTCCTGTGAATACGTCAGTATTAGAACAACGAGGCTGTCGTGTCTGCTGCCTACAGCGGCTACACGATACGTTCACCTGGCTGCGGCCACTAGCCACGAAGACGACCGACGGAAGAGGCAACATCTGGCGACCCAGTCGTCCGTAAACTAGATCACCTCAATGACTGATATAACTGTAGCTGCAGTAACTGTTTCTCTGACAACTTATATGTTTTGTGGATCGTAAGCAAGTGTTATTAAGTTTCAGTAGATTTTGAATAATTATGTATTAGGCCTGAAAAAACAACGTTATTATATTAGAAATGTAATTTAATGTGTTACGAAATTGAAAAGGTCCGCTTAGATTTAAAGTGGTAGCGCTGTCAGACACAAAAGAAACCAGCTGATGATATTGGTAAACACTTTTCTTTAACGTCCGTAACTCTTACTTGAGTATGTATTTGTTATGTGCCAGAATCTTATAATGGACTGTTTGTGATGGGAAAACAATAAAAGGTCACCGCATGCAGAAAAGGTCCAATTAGAGAGTTCGCATCGACAGCTATTGCGCACAACACTCAGTCAGCTTGGTTTATATTGCCGGGAAGTCGGTGTTACGACCATGACGTAGGTCTGACCACACAATATAGGTCTGACCACCATAATATAGGTCGGACCACCAGAACATAGGTCTGACCATCTAATATAGGCCTGACCACCACAACATAGTCTGACCGTAGGAACATAGGTCTGACCACCAGAACATATGTCTAACCACCAGAACATAGGTCTGACCAACAGAACATAAGTCTAACCACTAGAACATAGGTCTGACCACCGGAACATAGGTCTGACCACCGGAACATAGGTCTGACCACCAGAATATAGGTCTGACCACCGGAACATAAGTCTGACCACTAGAACATACGTCTGACTACCGGAACATAGGTCTCACCACCAGAATACAGGTCTGAACACCAGAATATAGGTCTGACCACTAGAACATACGTCTGACTACCGGAACATACGTCTGACTACCGGAACATAGGTCTCACCACCAGAATATAGGTCTGAACACCAGAATATAGGTCTCGTCACCAGAATATAGGTCTGAACACCAGAATATAGGTCTGAACACCAGAATATAGGTCTCACCACCAGAATATAGGTCTGAACACCAGAATATAGGTCTCATCACCAGAATATAGGTCTCATCACCAGAATATAGGTTTGCACAGCAGAATATAGGTCTGAACACCAGAATATAGGTCTCACCACCAGAATATAGGCATGAACACCAGAATATAGGTCTCATCACCAGAATATAGGTCTCACCACCAGAATATAGGTCTGAACACCAGAATATAGGTCTCATCACCAGAATATAGGTTTGCACAGCAGAATATAGGTCTGAACACCAGAATATAGGTCTCACCACCAGAATATAGGTCTGACCATCTAATATAGGCCTGACCACCACAACATAGTCTGAACACCAGAATATAGGTCTCATCACCAGAATATAGGTTTGCACAGCAGAATATAGGTCTGAACACCAGAATATAGGTCTCACCACCAGAATATAGGTATGAACACCAGAATATAGGTCTCATCACCAGAATATAGGTCTCACCACCAGAATATAGGTCTGAACACCAGAATATAGGTCTCATCACCAGAATATAGGTCTGAACACCATAATATAGGTTTGCACAGCAGAATATAGGTCTGAACACCAGAATATTGGTCTCACCACCAGATTATAGGTCTGGACACCAGAATATAGGTCTCACCACCAGAATATAGGTCTGAACACCAGAATATAGGTCTCATCACCAGAATATAGGTCTCACCACCAGAATATAGGTCTGAACACCAGAATATAGGTCTCATCACCAGAATATAGGTCTGAACACCAGAATATAGGTCTGCACAGCAGAATATAGGTCTCATCACCAAAACTATAGGTCTCACCACCAGAATATAGGTCTGAACACCAGAATAAAAGGTTTTGAAAACCCCAAAGAATATTGGTCTCATCACCAGAATATAGGTCTCCCCAAAAACCAAAGAAATATAGGTCTCACCAGCAGAATATAGGTCTGAACACCAGAATATAGGTATGAACACCAGAATATAGGTCTCACCACCAGAATATAGGTCTGAACACCAGAATATAGGTCTCATCACCAGAATATAGGTCTGAACACCAAAATATAGGTCTCCACAGCGGAATATAGGTCTCACCACCAGAATATAGGTCTGAACACCAGACTATAGGTCTGAACACCAGAATATAGGTCTGAACACCAGAATATAGGTCTCACCACCAGAATATAGGTCTGAACACCAGAATATAGGTCTCATCACCAGAATATAGGTCTCATCCCCAAAGAATATAGGTCTGCACAGCGGAATATAGGTCTCACCACCAGAATATAGGTCTGAACACCAAAACTATAGGTCTAAAACACCAGAATATAGGTCTAAACCACCAGAATATAGGTCTGACCACCAGAATATAGGTCTGAACCACCAGAATATAGGTTTAGACCACCACAATATAGGTCTGACCACCAGAATGTAGGTCTTACCACCAGAATATAGGTCTGACCACCAGAATATAGGTTTGCCAGCAGAATATAGGTCTGAACCACCAGAATATAGGTTTCATCACCAGAATATAGGTCTGACCACCAGAATATAGGTCTAACCACCAGAATATAGGTCTGATCACCAAAAATGTAGGTGTGAACACCATGATGTGGGTTTTGGGCCACAGCAAAATGTGGGTTCTAAACCACGGAATGTAGGTCTGACCACTGGATTATGGGTTCTAAACCACGGAATGTATGTTTCACCCCCTTGGGAAAGTAGGTGTGACCGCCAGGATGTAGGTCTGGCCACTGGGATGTAGTTCTGACCACTGGGATGTAGGTCTGACCACTGGGATGTAGTTCTGACCACTGGGATGTATGTTTGACCACTGGGATGTAGGTCTGACCACTGGGATTTAGGTCTGACCACTGGGATGTAGGTCTGGCCACTGGGATGTAGGTGTGACCACTGGGATGTAGGTCTGACCACTGGGATGTATGTCTGACCACTGGGATGTAGTTCTGACCACTGGGATGTAGGTTCTGACCACTGGGATGTGGTTCTGACCACTGGGATGTAGGTTCTGACCACTGGGATGTAGTTTGACCACTGGGATGTAGGACTGACCACTGAGATGTAGGTTTAACTACTGGGATGTAGGTCTGACCACTGGGATGTAGGTCTGACCACTGTGATGTAGGTGTGACCACTGGGATGTAGGTCTGGCCACTGGGATGTATGTTTAACCACTGGGATGTAGGACTGACCACTGGGATTTAGGTCTGACCACCAGGATGTAAGTCTAACCACTGGGATGTAGGACTGACCACTGGGATTTAGGTCTGACCACTGGGATGTAGGTCTGACCACCAGGATATAGAGCTGACCATTGGGATGTAGGTCTGACCACTGGGATGTAGGTTTGACCATTTGCATGTAGGTCTGACCACTGGGATATAGGTCTGACCACTGGGATATAGGTCTGATCACCAGGATGTAAGTCTAACCACTGGTATGCAGGGCTGACCACTGGGATGTAGGTCTGATCATTGGGATGTAGGTTTGACCATTGGAATGTAGGTCTGATCACTGGGATGTAGGTTTGACCATTGTGGGATGTAGGTCTGACCACTGGGATGTAGGTTTGACGACTGGGGTGTAGGTCTGACCATTGGTATGTAGGTTTGACCATTGGTATGTAGGTCTGACCATTGGGATGTAGGTCTGACCATTGGTATGTAGGTTTGACCATTGGGATGTAGGTCTGACCATTGGGATGTAGGTTTGACCATTGGTATGTAGGTTTGACCATTGGTATGTAGGTCTGACCATTGGGATGTAGGTTTGACCACTGGGATGTAGGTTTGACCACTGGGTCATAGGTCTGACCATTGGGGTGTAGGTTTGACCATTGGGATGTAGGTCTGACCATTGGTATGTAGGTCTGGGCACTGGGATGTACATTGAGAACCGAACTGAACGACGATTACAGCGTCAGTATCGACGACGACGAGGCGTGTAATTGTGATAGTGCTAATCGTTATCACACTTATATTAACACGCATCATCATAAATCTAAGACTACAAACCGTTACATTAGTTGAGTATACGGTTATGTGTATGCACGTAGTTGATTAATCCACTTGCTGTTAAATGTTTAGACGCAATTATAGCAGTTAATGTAATATGTGATTATTGACGGATTTCTTTATTACTGCTGCGCTTCAATTCAACATTGCATATGTGGTTGCCTGACACGTTCCATTAATTCCTGGTAACACACCACGCCATGTCTCTACCGCTTCCACCTAGTGTCTTTTTTCCACTGTGCCATGAAATATGTGAGTGATGCTAATGGAAGCGATGTCTCGCTTCTCGCTGCTTCTGCAACAGACGAAGTGATTACATATCGTGCAACAAAAACAACTTATATGTTTGTGTGTACGCAGGCATATATAATGAGTATGTATGTGTGTATGTGTGTATGTGTATAATATACACATACATATTATGTGTATACATGTATACATGTATATATCAATCAGTGCATGTGTGTCTGTTTGACAGTCTGTCTCCCTTTATGTCTGTCTCTCAATCTTTCTGTCTGTCTGTCTGTGCTGTGATCATATATGTCTGTCTGTCTGTCTGTCTGTATGTCTGTATATATGTATTGGTGCATGTATGTATGTCTGTCTCTATGTATGTATATATGTATGTATATATTTTGTATAAATATATATATATATATATATATATATATATATATATATATAGATATATATTTTATATATATATATATATATATATATATATATATAAAATATATATATTATGTATGTATGCATGTATGCATGTATGCATGTATATGAATGTATGCATGTATGCATTATGTATGTATATTTTGTATGTATGTATGTATGTATGTATGTATGTATGTATGTATGTATGTTTATGTATTTTGTATGTATGTATGTATGTTTTATGTATGTATGTATGTATGTATGTATGTATGTATGTATGTTTTGTATGTTTTATTTTGTAGTAGTGTGTATGTATATGTGAGTGTGTTTGTGCGTTTGTGTGTATGCATGTGTGTGTATGTATGTATATATATGTCTATGTTGGAATTTTTGCATATATATATATATATATATATATATATATATATATATATATATATATTTAATGTGTGTGTGTGTGTGTATGTTAAACTGTTTTACACTATATATCCAGAGCGTGCAACACGTCAAACTTAACACTGCCTTCGCATTGCTGCGTGTGTGGTCAGGTTGTTACGTCTATATTATCGGTGCTGTGCACATGTCTGTCCGTTCAAGACATACCGGTGCTGCATACAAAACACGACAAAGTGTCTCCACTGACTGTCTGCAAGATACTGTCATGAAGCATGACCGAAGTGGGGGTGACACTGTTGACAATTGTCTTTAGATGTGCACTGTGAGAGGATCACACCGAACGTTGTTAGATGTACACTGCGAGAGGATCACACTGGATGTCGTTAGATATACACTGTGAGAGGATCACAATGAATGTCGTTAGATGTGCACTGTGAGAGGATCACACTGGATGTCGTTAGATGTACACTGTGAGAGGATCACACTGGATGTTGTTAGATGTACACTGTGAGAGGATCACACTGGATGTTGTTAGATGTACACTGTGAGAGGATCACACTGGATGTTGTTAGATGTACACTGTGAGAGGATCACACTGGATGTCGTTAGATGTACGCTGTGAGACGATCACACTGGATGTCGTTAGATGTGCACTGTGAGAGGATCACACTGGATATCGTTAGATGTGCACTGTGAGAGGTTCACACTGAATGTCGTTAGATGTACACTGTGAGAGGATCACACTGGATGTGGTTAGATGTACGCTGTGAGACGATCAAACTGGATGTCGTTAGATGTGCACTGTGAGAGGATCACACTGGATGTCATTAGATGTGCACTTGAGAGGATCACACTGGATGTCATTACATATGCACTGTGATAGGATCACACTGGATGTCATTTGATGTGCACTGTGTGAGGCGTGTATACATTATATATATATATATATATATATATATATATATATATATATATATATATATATATATATATATATAAAGGTGTGTGTGTGTGTGTGTGTGTGTGCGTGCGAGCGAGTGAGTGAATGAGTGAGTGAGTGAGTGGTGGTGAGTGAGTGAGTGAGTGAGTGAGTGAGTGAGTGAGTGAGTGAGTGAGTGAGTGAGTGAGTGAGTGAGTGAGTGAGTGAGTGAGTGAGTGAGTGAGTGAGTGAGTGTGTATTTAGCAGTAATGTACATATCGTCGTAGCAAATCGTAATTTGCATGCAGCCCATCCTTATCGTATAGACAATCGATAACAGTGTGAGAGGGAATATGGTAGTGGGAACGAATGTCTAACTATTGACCGTGTCACTGACATGGTTGAAGACTGCGCTTCAACAGTAACATCGCATGTTCCTAGTATCGTGGTAACCCTGGCAATCGAGTCCACAGTCGTGTCACCCCGTTGTCACAATGGTCGACAACCAGACTGTTCTGGCGATAGTGTGTGTTTTTATTTTGCTCAGATGTCAGTTTCGTTCTAATATAGGAACATTTTTTATTATCTAGTTACATACACTATCATGTTACTTTTTCTTCTTGTGTATGTTTTCGCCCGATCTGTGCGTCACATTCATGTCTCCGTGTCCAGACAGGCTGTTGGGAGCACCTTAGAACTGTCAGACAGTTCACTTACAACTCTGCCTTTGTCGGATATGGAAACCTTCAGAATCAGTTCTCGAAAGAACGTATGTAGTGAGGTTGGTTTCGGCAGCCAATCTCTCTCCATTTTGTTGAAGTGTGCGGTCGTTTCACTTAGGCATTATATGTTATATATATATGTTCAGGCGAATCACGTTGTCCTGTAGCGCAACCGACTGTAGTTTACTCAACGTTGTAACAGGTATAATGTTCGGATTTTTTAAAATAATAATTATACCATTCAGCGCAATTCAACCACAATGATAGTGACACAGTCGCGCCATTCAGCCACAATGATAGTGACACACTAGCGCCATTCACCCACAATGATAGTGACACACTAGCGCCATTCACCCACAATGATAGTGACACACTAGCGCCATTCAGCCACAAGGGTAATGGCACGCTAGCGTCATTCAGCCACAACGATAGTGACACACTAGCGCCATTCAGCCACAATGATAGTGACACACTAGCGCCATTCAGCTACAATGATAGTGACACACTAGAACCATTCAGCCACAAGGAGAGTGACACAATAACGCCATTGAGACTCTGTAGTGGTGATACAAAACTAGCGCCATTCAGGCCTAATGAAATTAACACATAAGCGCCGTTCAGCCACTATGATAGTGACACACTAGAGCCATTCAGCCATAATTATAATCACACACTAGCACATTCAGCCAGAATGATAATGATACACTAGCGCTATTTAACCGCAATGATAGTGACACACTAGCGCCATTCAGCCACAATGTCAGTGACACACTAGCGCCATTCAGCCACAATGTCAGTGACACACTAGCACCATTCAGCCACAATGTCAGTGACACACTAGCGCCATTCAGCCACAATGTCAGTGACACATTAGCGCCATTCAGCCTCAACGATGGCGGCAATATTTCGTCACTGGTTTGAAACTGATCTATAAAAACTACACCACTGGTTTGGCAAACATTTCAAAACAATTCAGAGTTTCGACTTCACCTGGCAAACAGCGGACCACACGCAACCAAACGGCACGGAAAGACGCTTTGTCCTAAAACATGTGTAGCCATGGAGCGTGTACTTTGTACAACGAAGGGTCAATGTTGCGCGTGAAACGTGTCGTTTGTGGATGCAATCAGCTCTGACGATAATTTCGATTCACTGCAGGGTAAAATGATGATTAACACTCCTAGCAACATTTGATTAAGTAAGATGCACAAGAGATATGCCGTTTAAAAAAAATGAAAATACTTGTCTTCAATTCAGCGGCACCATCTCAGCTCAGAGACGACATATGCTCCCAACAACATGCGTTGTTACATAATAAATTACTGGAGCAAATGTTTTAAAAACTAGGAATTTGTAAATGAAGATGCGAAGTTACTGTCAACAGACATTACTGAATGATCAGACAAGCGAATGACTTGACAATTCCAGTTTCTAAGAATATACCGAAGTCCGCGGTGATCATCGCTAACTCAGCTTGATAATGATTCGGCGGCAGTCACCATGCGCGTTACACTGTTTAACGTTTCTGATTGGTGACACAAAAACTGCGTAGTAACGACGCATAATAACGCAGGCAGCATAACCCCACAGCTAAACATTGACACACGCAAGTATTAATGCTGTACACAGAGATACGCGGCGTTGTATCACCACCACACACATACGGTTACAACGTGTTAATGCTAAGGAGAACTGTCGGCGTATGTTCCTATGCATTGTACAAAGTCACAGACGTCGGAGTGAAATTAATCTTTCAGGATAACCGAGAATATTTACCAACACCATCTGAATACATCCAAGCAGTCGCCCAACATCGACAGTTAATCTCGTCCCTAACTAATAGGGGCCAATGCTTCGTCCACACTCTCCTCATAATATTAGTGTATTCAGTCCCTCATGCCATTTCCCAGTTCCTCCGACAACGTGATAAGACGGCACCATTACCAGGCGTGTGTGCTCGATCACTCATAGCGAGGCGGGTTAATCACTCAGCCAGAAGACATGCGCCTGTGAATCTCTCAGGATCAACGATGCAATCGTCGCGTCGGAAATAATCCAATAACTGACGTTTGGAATTAATGGCGATTCCATCGACACACCGCTGACCAGAGACCACGAATGTGGCGAGACAGAATGTGATGACACAGTTGGTACCAGACGAAGTGAGTGCCGTGTTGGTGGTATTGGTACCAGACCGAGTGCCTGACAAATAACATGGAGTTCTATTAATTCGTTAACCGAGTTACCTACCTAAGGCTTAATTTAATATAATTTATGTTGTGTATGGGCGACATACATTCAACTGAACCGTCATGTGTTCATGAATAACACCGTCAGGTAATTTTGAATTGTTTATTTCCTTCCTCATGAGCAGTTTGTATCGGAAACAAGAAAATGGAACGTTCCTCAAGAACGTAATGAACTAGTAAACTCGCTGACGACATGTAGCATGTTAGATTATAAAAGCATCAATCAGAGAGTGAGAATATGACAAACGTGACTAAACAAACAAAAACAAACAGACACACAGACACACAGACACACAGACACACAGACACACAGACACACAGACACACAGACACACAGACACACAGACACACAGACACACAGACACACAGACACACAGACACACAGACACACAGACACACAGACACACAGACACACAGACACACAGACACACAGACACACAGACACACAGACACACAGACACAAACACACAGACACACAGACACACAGACACACAGACACACAGACACACAGACACACAGACACACAGACACAAGACACACAGACACACAGACACACAGACACACAGACACACAAGACACACAAGACACACAGACACACAGACACAAAGACACAAAGACACAAAGACACAAAGACACAA
>JAODUO010000998.1:0-172680 GCA_025642075.2 Ridgeia piscesae
ACTTCAAGACTTGAAGGGCGGAATATCTATGCGGAGGGGGTGTCACTTCAGATTCAAAACGCGTCAGGGCGCGGTTTTCTAAACCAGACTTTTAACGCCTGAATTTCAATGGATTAGGGCCCTGCTTGTGAAGTTGTTATGAATCTTAAATCGGATCATGTATTAGATTTAATTATTTTCCAAATTTTTCCAACAAACCCTCTCAAATCCATTGCACTGAATTTCTAAAAGCTATCACTCCCATGAGTCTAGCAATCAATTAACTTGTTCACTGGGTATTCAATTTCTTAAGTAATCGCCCGCAGTGTGTTCGAGTGGGTGACATAAAGTCACCAGTGCTTGTTAGCAACACAGGTGCGCCTCAGGGTTGTGTTCTGAGTCCATTTGTGTACACCTTGTATACAAATGACTGTCGTAGTGTTGATTCATCTACTCAATTTGTGAGGTTTTCTGATGATACAGCCATGCTCGCTCTTTTGAATGATTTTGCCGGATACCAGTCATATCTTTCTTCAGTGGTACGTTTCTCTAGTTGGTGCAGTAGCAATTTTCTGCATCTGAATGTTTCCAAAACGAAAGAAATGTGCATCGACTTCCGTCGTAATAGAACTGTCATTAGTCCTATTGTCATCAACGGTGAACCTGTGGAACAGGTTGGTTCATTCAAATACCTCGGTGTTATATTAGATGAAAATTTTTCATTTACGGAGCATGTTACAGCCGTGCAAAAGAAGTCTCAGCAGCGACTGCACGTTCTTCGAAAGTTACGAGCTTTCTATGTTAATCCACTACTTCTTCTACGCCTTTACCGTAGCATAATTGAGCCTCTCTTAACCTACTGCAGCATTTGTTACTACCCTGCTCTTTCTGTGAAAAACCGTAACAGGCTTCTGAGAATCTCACATGTTTCTGCCAAGATCATTGGTTTACCTACACCAAATCTCTCCGAAATAATCGACCATGCAATTTTGAAGAAAGCTCGTGCTGTCGCTACTGAGTCTGATCACCCGCTCTCTACGTTCTTCCATGTACTTCCGTCTCAAAGGAGATACCGTTGTATAAAATGTAAAACATCTCGCTATAGCAGGAGTTTTGTGCCGGTGGCCATTAGAATGTTGAATGCTAAATGAGTCATATTGATGTCACCCGGTTGAATTGTTCTTGTAGTGGATACATCTGGAAATTAATTTGCATTTTATTGAGACCATCCCATATATTTTAGATGTGATCGTGAGTTGTAAAATGCATATTGTTTTTAAGGACAATAAAGTAAAGTGAAAGTGAAAGTGAATTACCGCTCCATAATTTCCCATTCTGAAATGTGTTATTATTTAGTTCAATATCATTATCAAATCCTTTGATGTTAACACTTTCGTTCATACATGAATTAAATAATATTGACAAGTTCCTTGTCCGCATTTTACGCGATGCACGCAGTGGTCCATGATTTTACATTGGAGGGGGCCATCCGATACAATAACCAAGTTGTGTATGTGTTTTATATATATATATATATATATATATATATATATATATATATATATATATATATATATATATATATATATATATATATATATATATATATATATATATATATATATATATAATTCAAACCCAGCTCGCTTAAAATGAATACCGACTTGATAACAAATTCACTAACCAATCTTTTTTAATTTAAGGTAATCTGTATATTCATGTAAAGTTTAATGCGCCTCTGAATGGTTTCATTGCTAGAGATATGACGTAGACAAATACTGTTATTTATTATTATTATTATTATCTAGCTGGCAGTTTAGCAAAATGATTCACAGAAGGCTAATTTAAGAACATAAGAGAGAAACGACACATTATTAAAGTGACACGAACCCATAGCCCCTTCATAATATCGGCTTATAGCCAGCCACTTCATTACATCTCAGAAATCTGCTGACAAAGATCATGACAAATACCAACATGCAATCACTTTCTTTGATGAAACAATAATTACACTCTTAGATGTTGACGCGTTAGCGTTCAGCCACTAACTTCACAACATGTAATGTCGCTGCTTGCATGTTACAATTTATAAATTCACTATAACAAATTACCCAGTGCAAAATCGACTAGATAATTTGGTTTGGTTATAATGAGGAATACAGCCGGTGTAAACGCTTGTAGGAAAGTAGAGGGGTGGTGAGAGATAGACGCATATCACGTAAATTTAAAGGAAATGTACTCAGCTCGTGTGTTACCCCAGTATTGATGAATGCACTAGAGTAGATACGATGGCACTAACAAAGAAACAACAAGAGAATGTCCAGGTTCGCGAAAACATCCTAGTAAGAAGAATCGTGGGATTTAAGAGAGCTGACAAGAGAACAATAGCACGTCTGCCGTATTGTCGTGACGTCACAGTAGGTGTGTCGTCACGACAATATGGCAGACGCGCTGCGCCATCTTCGTTTCGGGCAACGTCAGATTTCAAGATGGCGACATCGGTGACCTAAGCGAACTGCTGCTTTCTTCCGTCTTTTTCTTCTTTCTTTCGATGCCTCCACTTGCGCTAGCGTATTTTGCCGTAAGATACATGCACGCATAGGACTACCGTTGTATTACGGTACAGCAGTATGTGCGACATTCAGGAACGTTTTATGTAGGTTACGAGATTTTATGTACGTTACAAGGCATGTCAATGTGCGCGGCGTATGGCACTGCACGACCAGTCGTACAGTTCAACAATGTCAGTCTCTGTCCGTTGGCTGTTATATCAAATACTGTTGCGTCCGGGTATTAAACCCGGGCCGCCTGCGTGCCAGTCGGATGCACTAACCACTACGCTATCCGCGCTTCTCTTGAGTTTCAAAAGCAGGAACAAACACAAGTGTCGCATTCCTGGGTAAACGTAAGCTTGTATTATCGCCCTGGGTGAGATAACTGCAGTGTTTTTAATATGCAAAATTAAAAATCAATGTGTAAGATATGCGTCAATTACAAAACATCTCTTAAATAAATACCTTTCTAAACAAATAAAATATGTATTGTCTCTTGAATGTATCCGTTGATGTAGTAAAGCATATGGAAACAGGTAGGCCCTGTATTGTTCCCCAGTGTGTGGGCAGCAAGAGAAAAGACTATCCCTAACTGCATCCTAGACGGCGATCGGCACGTCAAGCAACAACCTGCTTTTGGAACGAATTGTTCTTCGAGGGTTGTGATGCACCATCATGTCTTTGATGTAGGATGATCCGTCGCAAAAATTGCCTTGTTAGTCAGTGTTAGCAGTTTAAACTGCACACTGTATTTCACACGCAGCCAGTGCAGTGCGCTAAGGACAGGTGTGCTGTGAGACCGCCAAAGGACACAAGAAACAATGCGGGCGGCATTGTTCTGCACACATTGTAGTTTTGCCAATTGACCTGCGGGAAGTTCATGGAGTAGTCCGTCCAGTTTTGAGGTGAGAAGAGCGTGGGTGGCTGGCTATCTGGGCTGTTTTCACATCCATATATTTTCCGATATTCCCGATGCTTCGCAAATAATAGTTAGCTGACCAACACACCAAATTGACATGCGCCTCCAACCCATAATTTGAGTCCATCGTTGCCGCAATATTCCTGGCTATCTCTCTCTCTAAATGGCCACGATGACGCTCTCTCCAGTAGAGAAGTCCATCACTGCTGCCTTGGTGAGCTGCCCTTTTGCTCCAACCACAAGAAACTCTGTTTTATTGTCCATTGACTACGCGACACTAGCTTCGATCGAAACAAACAGTACACACCACTTCTGTGTATTTCAGTTTTATTATTAAATACTGTTAAGGAAAATGGTACATCGAATGACGAAAAAGGCACCGTCAGCAATCAACCAGTCATTTAGATTGAATAAAAAGCGTTATCCTGACAGACAGTTGAAGACGGCGGATAAGCCATGGAAGGAATCTGCAAGCCGGCCACAGAACCTCCATCCCGGGCGGTTAGGAGGACGTGTGATTTCCCAGTGCTTCACCAGCGAAAGGAGTTTACTCTCTTCCCGATCATGGTTACCTAAAATAAATTACAACCGTCGATCTACACCTCCTAGCACCTTAAATAACATGTATCGTCCGTTAATTATGAATAATGTCACTGTCTCTAAGGCGTAACAGCATCAGCATCGCTTCCGGTGGAATATCGCTAAGAATGCTTCCTGGAGTTCCTATCGCCGCGTCGCACGCGCTCGAGCTTGTATTCCACACCTCGATGTCTCCGTCATACGTCAATTACTGCAACATTTAGCCGACACAATAGCAAGGTTATTGGTGATAAGAATGTGAAGACGAAAAGAAAGAAAACGACGAAATGGTGAAAGAAAATGACCCAACGCTGATCCACTTCGACTTCGCACGTAGGCTGTCGTTGTTGGGCGGAAACTGCAATATGACGTTATCACCAATTGTGCTAACCCGCAGCTGCGCAGTGCACCATTTCCTGTCACTATTGCGCCCGTTTACGCATGGGCATAGTCACACACTCCATGTGCGTGCATTAGCGTGCGAACGTGTGTGCGACTCTTCTGTGCGTGTATTTTGTCTTCTTAAAACAATCGCGACTTTTATTGTTAAAAGTCGCTTTTATCTGGGATGCTATATCCCCACTGAGAATACGGTAAAGATATTACTGGGCGTACACTCGAGCGTATAAGCATTTATGGTCGCGCAATTTCTTGTCTTCTTTCTCAGCATACGAAACATCATAATAAAATTATGATTTATGATTAGGAGTAACAATTATCTCTAAAGCGATTTATTGTCGTACTGATGCTTCTCATACAATTGGGCGGACAGGTTGTTATACTGGAATTTCCATTTGCTGTTCTAACAGGTCCACATCGCAGTCATGATTGGCGAAGTCGATAAAGTTCGACTCGGCTTTTGTAGGGGATTTGCCAGGGCAAGTTAGCATATCACACAGACCTACCTTGCGAGGATGTTCTAAATTACTTTTTATTTTATAAGCCTAATATATCCGTAATTTCGAAATCTGGTATGAATTTACTGTAAAGCGCCGTCTAGTAGATAACTGGAATATCACATTATACACAGGCACCATAGCTGGTAAAACTTAACAAATTATGGTTAGATACAGGCAACTGCTTGGTTTAATTTTTGAACATTATTTTAAAACCTACATATACGGACGTGTGTAACAATTTCTACTGCTGCATGTTCTACATCCACAGGCCTATATGTTATAAATACTGCCATAGTGCCGTCTCTTCGGCCTAAATGTAAATCAACCAATTAACGTCGTACTACAGTCCGTTAGCTATGAACTATAAGCACATGCAGGTGATTAACATCATAATAAAAACGATGCTTAGGGGTAACAACTCTCTAAAGCAAATTTATTTTCGTACTGATGTTTCTAAAACATTCAGCTGCTCATGCAATTGGGCGGACAGATTGTTATACTGGAATTATAAGAACTCGTTTATCCGTCTTCATGCAAAATGGGGTGAATATTAATTTTCGCTGTTCTAACAGGTGAAGCAGTCGCGATTGGCGAAGTCGATAAACTAGTTCGATTCGGCTTTTATAGGAGATTTGCCAGGGCAACTTTGCATGACAACCAGACCTGCCTTACGAGGATGTTCTCAAAATGTGTTATTTCCACAGAAATGTACCATATTATACTTTTTATTTTATAAGCCTGTATAAGGCCACATATCCATAATTTCGAAATCTGGTGTGGATTTACTGTGTAGCGCCGTCTAGTAGATAAGTTAAATCAACCAACGTCGTACGTACGTACTACCTACTATCCGTTAGCGGCGTTCTAGGCACTTGCAGGTGATTAACGCCGCCCCCCGGCACACGCCCACGTACGGTGTTTGACGTAGCCCTCGCCAGTGACGTAAATTTGACCCATCTAATCGGCCTGGACGAGTCCAACGAGACTGGTGCTGCCGTCTATCGGTGAACGTTGGAGAGTGACCTGATGAAAATGGCAGCCCGGGGACAGACTCGCGTAGGCAACGGGGAGACAATGAACAAAGATACATGGGCAACGCAGCCACTGAGACAGAAAATGATCGGGGAGATGTGAGTATGACTAATCTTGTTCCGTCGTGGCGTATTTTGAAACATTGTCACGGTGACTGAAATCTAAATCTATCCGAAAATTGATTCTCCCCCGTCTCTCGGTCGGAGAGCGTCTGGCCTTGCGAAGCGGAATGCTCGCGAGCAAGCGCAGTTTAGTAAACAATGACCGCTCAAATTATCATCAGCAAACATGACACAGTGTTGCGTACTGCGTGAACGTCTGTGTTTTGGGATATCTGAAAATATGCCATTTATTTCAATGATTTCTCGAAACGGGAATCGCTTGGCCGGCGCAGCTCTGCACTGAGCAGGTCACCAGGCCAGTGGCCGACGCGAGTCTTACGTAACACGTCCACCATGACGCTACGTCATCGCTTATTTATAAGATCTAGAGCAGCGCGTGGCCGGCAATCTGGGGCATTGCCTGACCGACCAGTGCGCTCGCTCTACTGGCACGTGATGTGATGACACAGGCGCGTGCTTCCAATCACGGCGAGCTGTTGTCATAAACAACACAATCGACGTCGTGCAGTGTGATAAGATGAAACGGCTGCCAGCTAGACTTGTTAATGCATTAAGTTAATGGGATCACTGTCACCTCTGTTGTTCAGATGTAGGGCAAGAAAGTTGCAACAAATACCACCCGGATTTCTAAGCCTAGATTTTGGCTTTGCCATATGCTTAATTAGTCACCATTCTTGATGTCCTTGCCATGGCCTTGGCTTGAGGCTCAAATATTTAGATTCACTTCTGTTATTTCCAGTGGACATTTACACTTATACTGTTGATATACACTGTACATATCTGTAAGATTTTTAAAAATATCAATTAATGAACTAATAAATTATTTAATATTATGTATATTGACTTTGTTTTGAGAATACATTATAATGGAGAATTCAAGCTAATAATGATCATGATTATAATAATATAGTCCATGACTTAAATTGTATTATAGCACTTTCAGGATTCAAAGCTTATCAATTATAATATTTTTATGATGTAGTGATTTCCTTTTAATAAGACTTAATATAAGTTGCAAGACTTACTGACTTTTTAGGAATTTTAAAATGGCACAAAAATGTATTTTCATGCATTCTAGGTGATGATAATTACACGTTTTTGTATAGAAAATTTATAAACTTAATTTATTGCTGTGCAGAGAGAAGACAATGGCACATTGTAACTACCCTGTGAACAGAACCAGTGCACAAATGGAGGGCTACATCTACCAACAGGCAACCTCAAGGGTAAGTGACGGGCTCCTCCACATTTGTAGGCAGTTTCTTTCTTCTTCATTTTGTTATTATAATAACCTCAGTTAGCCAACTTTGCAAGAAAAAATATGTTGTCCAGATAAATCTGTTTTATCATACGGAATGCTGTCAAAATCCTGTTCAGAAACTTCTTAGTTTTTATATAACCATTTTGTGGGCCTTATGAGACAAGCACCTCTTATGGATTAGTGGTTAGTGGATTAGTGGATTTGTGGTCAGTAAACAGAGCAGAGTCAGTCTCAAAGCATAAATTTGTTTTGCATGCTGCATGTGACTAAGCAAGAAATGGTTGGAAAACAATGAAGTACCCGGTAATCAGGATTTGGTTTAATTAAACAACTGAGCTGATTATGTAATAATTATATCTAGTGTTGGTTTTGAAAATTATTCTGTACAAGTAATATCAAACAGCTTTTAAATATAGTTACTCGGTTAGTTAAATACTTGCAGTTGACGTTGGTCGCCTATTGTTTGCAGGAAGAGTACATTTCTATGACGGCCCGCGTCATCATTCACATCCGAGAAATGGGTGAGCATTCAATATGTTTCTTGTAACTAAGCACTATGATACAACATTAGAAAATCCAGTTAAAATAATTTACTTAGAGAACTTACAACAAACACCTATACTGTTTGTTACAAAATCAGTATGTTGACTCATGAGCCAATCTCAACTACAAGTGTCCACTACAATTTTTTTATCTGTCTAGTGACCGCTAGATTACACACAGAACCCTAGTGCTAACTCGAGATAGGATTTGGAACTTAAAACGGTGCCTCTCGTACAAACCTAATTAATAAATAAATTTATTCCAAAAAATCATACGCGTTACATAGACAAAGTTGAAATAATGACGTTCTGGATACATACGTCAAATGCAGTAGAATTAAAATAAGCTTAAATACTTTCAAAAGTTTGTTGTTTCACTTGACTTTGATGAGTCAATTTATTGCTTTTAGATTCTGAATGTAATATCTTATGTTTCCAGTTGATTGGCGGTACCAATTAGAGGACGTCCATGGTCTATTCTGTCCAAACTACGACATCACAGAAGACAAGTGACCAACATGCAGCAAACATGTCATTGTCACCAAAGTTCTACTGGCGGCTGTCAAATGAGTCTTCTATTTTTGTATTCTGCTTCCCACTAGAATTGTGTGTGTATTTGTGTGCGTGTGTGTGTATGGATTATCAACCAGCCTAGAAGGCAAGACAACTATTATATGCATTTATGTTTATACATTTAGTTCATGGGAGGGTTACCTCAAAAGCAATGATTTATGATACAGCCAAATCTGTCTTGCAGGGGGGGGGGGAGATGTATTAGTGGTTTGTTGATGTTTTGACTTTTGAGATTATCCCTTAGATTTGTTGGGTGTAAATGTCACGACTGAGGAAAGAGAACTAACACATGACGGTTGACATGGCGTTATCAGACACGCCAAGTTAGCACATGCTGGACTGTGCCATATTTGTACAAACTACAGTGAAATGAAGTAGTTAGATTCACCGCTGACATAGATGCTTGTAGATGTAGCAAAATTAGGCAGTATACACATTTGGGCCAGTACAAGTCATAAAATATAATTTAACTTTTTCTTCAGCGATGTGACTTAGGCGCCGAGTGCAACTCATTTACTTGCACTAATCCCAAGTTTAGCTTTGATAAAATGTCAGTTATGCACGTAGTATCTGTCACTGATTGGTCAAACTGGGCTCAGCCTAGATTTGATTACAACATTCGTTGCTATTCATTGAAATCATGTCTGATTCTTGCACTACGTCGGACAAAAATGGTCTCGAGAAAATGGTTGTAGCCAGAACAGTGGCGCCACACAGTGGCAAACCTACTGGTACAGTAGGCACTTCTATATTTGTCAACATGAAATAATGTTGTCACAAAACAACTGTGTTTATTATTGTAAACCTGGTTAGCTTTCTTGTGTTTGGTTGGAATAGTTTGCATATTGCGGTTGCATCACAGAAAGGGTGTATTTGCTAGTTTAGTGCTCTGTAGCCCTATTACTGTGAAACATAATTGGTGTTAGCATCATTAGCTGTTGATATTTACAGCTGGCTGCAGTGATTTGGTTATGCTATGATTCTGTGTGTTGCCAACTCTTAAATTAATTATTCTTTAATTCTTGTTTTACCAAATCTTTACTCCTTTGGGATGACCAGTCTTAGCGGCATTGTTCGACCACAAGAAGTTGGTTCTTTTGATTGTTTATAGATATTTTACTTATGTG
Source organism: Ridgeia piscesae (assembly GCA_025642075.2). Lineage (NCBI taxonomy): Eukaryota > Metazoa > Annelida > Polychaeta > Sabellida > Siboglinidae > Ridgeia > Ridgeia piscesae. The sequence goes on from JAODUO010000998.1 coordinate 9,586, forward strand.
ATATTCTGGAATTTCTCCGCAATGGGTTCATTGCGTACTTCTCCATGTTTGCATTGAAAGTTGGGACACAAACTACCCAATGCTACAGTGTACCCTGTCGTTTAACCGTGTATTGTTTTAAGTTATGTAGTTTTCTCCTCTTAAGGAGTTACACCAACTCAGGAGATTGTTGGTTTAAAAAAATGGGTATTTTATATCAACAGGAATACGGGTATTTTGGAATGTACAAGATTTATGTATATTATGGAAATTACGTGCGTGTTTCATGTTATTGCAAATGTGTGAATGAGCAAGTTTGCTTATGTCGTGCTGTAATTATGTTGGTTGGGCAAAGTAATTAATAGAGACATAAGCGCAGTCTAGCATTCATTAAAGGTACACATTGAAGCCAAATGGAACCAATGTGGGATATTATAAAAAAAGTAGCCATCGTCAGATTTATACATCAAACCACTTACAAAAAAATATAATAATGTGTAAAATAACAGGTGCGTGAGAAATCGGTGTAAGATGTTGAAGGTAGTATTAGCAAGCTATACCTGTCCACCGGTAATGATAAACAACTAGATCTCGCTTCTCTCAGGGACATTTCTTCCAGTGCAATGACTGTCAGTCTGGATATTGTTAATTTGTTGTTTATGTTATAATTGTAATAACCTTTTGTATGTATTTTTCTTTCAAGGTTTTCTACAGTACATCATAAATTTCATGTCATAGTGGACCTACGTCATACAACAAATGATGGATCCTTTGATGGCAACCATGTTATGCTTCCTGTCTGCTATGAATTATGGGAAATTATGATGAATTGTGGGAAGCTAGATAGCTGAATTCTAGTTGAGTGTAAATAGAACTCTAGTGCCATGTTTTATATAGCACGTGTCGTGAGAGAATTGTCCATGTTATCAGTTTTGGTGCTTATTTCTGTAGTTGTTGAATTCTGTATCATGAATGACTAAGATATGTTAATTTTCAGATTGTTAATTTTCACATTGCCAAATGGCACTGCATTCTTCCAGAGTTGTTCTTACAAAGGTTATTGTAGTTTGGGGAGTGCCAACCAACTGCAAGTTGCTGAGGCAGATAGAATCACAACACTGCTGTCAGACGAGTTGTTTATTTTTGGCGACGACAAGCATTTGTATTGTACACCAAGTTTCGCTTTCATTTCACACCAAATAAATATATTTGTAAATAAATACTGGTGTCGTCTCACAATTTACTGATATCGACTGATGATAAAAAGATTCTACATTACGTATGTGATGCAGACAGTTATATATTAATTATATTATCATTTGCGCTGCAAATATAAATTGATATATGTACATATTTATATATACTGAATAGTTTTCATTGTACCAATTCTGTTTACAGTTTATACACTCGTCCCCCCACCAATATGTAAGATTGTAGTCCACTGTGTATTTGTGTATATTACGTAGGCATATTGCATACATACACGCATGCATATGTACACTACACGTACATACAAATATATATAATACATATATATATATATACATACATGTGTATATAAGACAGACGTGGCAAGGCTTAGCAGTGGACGGTAGGGCTAAAGTCTGACAGAACAACACACTTAAGCTATAGTAGCTGTGATCTGTTTTCAAAACATGTAGAAACATTGGAACGTTTCCTGTATGAATAATTATGCTCGGGCCAAATGTGGCACACTCTTAAATAAGAACTCAGTTTGTCAACAGTTTTAGAAGTCATCTGATATTGGCTCCAAGCCAGTTCACTGAATCTAGCAGAACAAGGCATTCATATAATCATGACTGAAGAAGCCCATTGGGATATGTTAAAGAGCTACATGCACTATCACTTGGACAAACAGTCAGTTGACATACAAATATACAGTAACTGCTGGACATATAAAACATACATTTTGCCAAAATATGAAAAGCCAATATACATTCACAGATTGTTTTGGCAAGAATCAGACTTGCCTTGGAACGTTCAGTTGAAACATGCTGTGACATATGAATATATTCCAATCAATATAGACTTATTATTTTGCATTAAAATTATTTACCACACCATTATATTATCTTGAGAAACTGTTTTAATGTGTGTTGGATTGAATGGCATATGATCTGAAACATACAAATTAATACCCAACATCGATGATATCTATCAGTAAATTCACAATTTGTTGGCAGGTAAATTCAACCCCCCTTAACTTTTCAAAACACTGAATTACAAAACTAACAGTGTGAAAACGAAATCTTTCTCTTTAACACAATGTTCATAACTTTGACACTGCCAAAATGTACCAGAATCTCATGACGTTTAACTTAAAGAAACCTGTACGAGATCAGTGGTTTGTAAAGAATAGAATGAGGTTGAGCATGTGCTGGAAGATATGTTCAACCTCTTCTTTAGTTTGGCTTTTCTTTAGTTTTGTTAAATTAACTTCATGTTTGCGTGGTCCTTGCAAGTCAAACATAGTGAGTAACTGAGTGTGTAGTAGTGTGGACACTACCACTGGCGTTGTATGAAAGTTAGATGAATCAAACTTGTAATTGAATTCACCAGTTGCGACTGTACCACCTGTTTTGTAAGAAGACGTGTTACCCAAACTCCAGTTCTAAGATGAAGCTCTCGACTGTTTTCAAGAGGAAACAAAAACCATCAGAACTTCCCGGCGTGTGATTACTGGCTGAGTTTATCTTCAGAATTTCGCAATGGATATCTGTGTCCTTTGGTGAGTGAGGACAACCTGAGCTGTTGCATTATGGGAAATTTATACAAGGTTACAGGTCTGCATAGAGTTAGGCTGAATCTGTCCTGAGTTAGACCAGTTCAGTGGACGACTAGACGGGGACCGTGTGACACAGGGGTAGGTCACTTGGAGAACTTGCCAAACAAACTCTTCCTAGTGCTTAGTTTCTCTGTCCCACTCTGTAACAAACAGCAGCCAACATCACAAATCAACCTCAAAATCACCCGAGCTAATCATTCCTAATGCGATAATAGTAATATACTTTATAGCGCTAACTTATGCATCCATATGAACAATTAACAGATTACCTGCCTCATGTGAGTAACAAGGTGGTCCCTCGACTTGAGCCCACTCCACTGAAATATTTGCTTGCAGTTTTGCCCCAACTCTACTTGACCATACCTGTAGTTTTGCCCCCAATCCACTAAACCCTCCTGTAATTTTGCCACAACCCTACTACACCATACCTATAGTTTTGCCCCTAATCTGTTACACCCTACTTGTAGTTTTACCCCACTCTGCTAAATTCTACTTGTGGTTTTACCACACTCCACTACACCCTACTTGTAGTTTTAGCCCATTCCACTATACCCTACTTGTAGTTTTAGCCCATTCCACTATACCCTACTTGTAGTTTTACTCCGCTACACCCTACTTATAGTTTTACCCCACTCTGCTACACCCTACTTATAGTTTTACTCCACTCTGTTACACCCTTCTTGTAATTTTACCCCACTCTGTTACACCCTTCTTGTAGTTTTACCCCTCTCTGTTACACACCTGTAGTTTTGCCCCCAGCAGTAGCTTGGCCTTGTCTTCCTCCTGTTGTACGTCTGACGTACTTGTGTGGTCAGACACAGTCACAACAGACTTCATGTGTAACTTGTGCTTAATGGCCTGTGACAGACACCAAGGGATTTTACTTCCTGTAGCAGACACACCAGACGGAAGCCAACAACAGCTGAACTGATGTAAGACCACAATAAGGTGTTCGTTACTGGACGGCAGAGGTCCTAACAGAAACAGCATTATGAGGTTGTTCGAATTTCTGTGAGGACTTGTGCAGTGTTGAGTGAATGAAAATTATGTTTTTGTGCAGCGTGGTATCAGAGGTGTCACATTATGACAGCTGTCAGTCAGTGCATTTCTGTGCATTAATACAGGTGTCATTTTGCAATCGAGGCAAATCAGTGTCTGGTTCTAGGAGAAATAAAGGGGTGTCAGGTTAGAGATGGGATTGTGGGAAGATGAGGTATTAGAATTTCACAAATTTTATACAGCACGTGTTTTAATGAAGGGTATTTAATGTCTGAAAATGTGAATACCCCAGTAGAACAAACTTGGCAGGCAGTGAAGGAAGTGTTATGATGACCACCTATTGGGAACTCAAATGTGGTCTGAGGTCAACAGTCGACTGGGAAGTTCCAGGGTTTGAACCTCACTTCCTCCGATCGTCATGCCAACACAGTAACTTGACTACTGGTGTTTGGATATGGCAATGACATAAGAAAAAACCCCACTAGACTTCTATATTGCCTGTATCCTCAAGAACCTTAGCCGAATGACACATGAAACTATGATGATTCAACACAATTACAAACAGAGATAGGCAAGAGTCTTTAGAGTGGGCATTTTATGTCAAACAAAAAAGTCTTGAGTTTTATAATGAAGGTTCAGTTGTGTATAAAATAATAGGAGTTACTTCCAGATAAAGCAGGTCAGCCAATGCTATACTAAGTTTTAGGAACATAGATTGCACGAGAGAATATTTAAGGTGTTGGTAATGTTGACAGCAGAATAACTAACAACAGTGACTGTTGTGTGGAAAGTGTAAGAGGTATGTTAGTTGCGTTGTTACATTTTACTCAATAGAATAGGTAACTGGAAGCTATGCACCTGTCTAAGTAGATGACACCTAATGTTGTGACACTAAGTCACAGATGTTGACATTGTCTCATTGGTGACAAACAAACTATGCAAAACTGACAATAACTACTCTGACTTTACATCACATGAGATTAGTTACCAGGATCATCACAAAACCTCCTAAAATGTAACATATAATACTCATGAAACTACTGACATTCCCGTCTCTGGAATATGATAATGAATCATGGTAACACCATCATAATTACTGAAGAAATACTTTGTATTTTCCCCAAATATTTTTAAATTATCTTCTGACTGTGTAAAACACAAAAAGAAACATGCAAACAGTTGACATGAGTGAGGACACGTCACCTGTGAGATGAGGACACGTTTACAGTCACCCTTCATGGCCAGCAGCAGGTCGAGCCACGTCCACGTCTTGTTGTGATACTCAAGGGTTGGCAGCAACAGGTGGAAGTTGCTGACGTCTGTCACAAGGTTCTTCTCCTTCTCTCCCTGAACAACAACACAGTGAGTGAGTGAGTGAGTGAGTGAGTATATTTATGTGTGAGAGTGAAGTGTGTATGTGAATGAATGGGTGTGAGTATGTATAAGAATGGTGTTTTGTGTGTGACGTATGAGTGTGTGTGTGTGTGTGTGTGTGTGTGTGTGTGTGTGTGTGTGTGTGTGTGTGTGTGTGTGTGTGTGTGTGTGTGTGTGTGTGGTGTGTGTGGTGTGTGTGTGTGTGTGTGTGTGTGAGTTTGTGGGCATGTGTATGGTGTGAGTTTGTAAGTTCATTTTTTTTGTAAGTATGTATATGTATGTGTGTGTTTCTATGCATGTGTGTGTGTGTGTGTGTGTGTGTGTGTGTGTGTGTGTGTGTGTGTGTGTGTGTGTGTGTGTGTGTGTGTGTGTGTGTGTTGTGATGCGTGTGCATGCGTGCATGCGTGCGTGCGTGCGTGCGTGTGTGTAAGCATCTGCCGAATTCTACAACACATAAACCACCCTGCCAATGTAAATACATATCTCCAACACAGGTGCTTAACAACTAGACTTACCTGAGTGAGACATGCACAGGTAGTGGAAGGAAAGTGTCTGATGTGACCTCCTACCTTGTAGCTCACTTTGAGGGGCACCTCAGTCACCTTGATGTACACAAACATGTTGTTCTTGGCTCGTTCCTGTCAGCAGACACACGTTTTATCACATTTTACCTGAGCAGCCTGGCTACATTTTCCAGATATAAACTTATTCCAGATAAAGCCACGTCTGTGCAAATGGAAATATATTTAGTCAATTCCCACTGTCTTGAGCACAGGAATGTGACCCATTCTCAAATTATTTGCATTCAAATCTAATCTGCATGTTTAAAAAATAGTGTTGTGTTAATTCTTAATTGTACTGACCCAACCCCTAATGCTCGACACTTGAAAACCAACTGCCCCAAACAACAGCCCATTTTAAACAGAGATCAATGCAAATTCCACCAGGCTACCATCAGTTTCCAGTGATACATTGTTTCTGGTTGATGGCCTTGTTTTGGGACAACTTTGGCTTTAATATAAACACAACACTGCAAACACACATTTTGCTGCCAAATGCTGGTGCTAGGTCCTTGACACTGTGTTCAGGATCAAAACCATAACAAATAAAACATTAAATGACAATACTTGTAGTCATTACAAATAAACAACATTTCTGCACAGATCCAGTGAGATGTTTGTATGTGACATCATTATCTTTACAATGACATAAGAAAACATTTAAATCTGCCACAGTAGTTACACATACAGCGGCATATGACGTATGACATGACACTAACCTTCATGATGTCAATGTCACTGGTGTCGATGAATGACTTAAATGAATCTTTCTTCTCCTTCTTCTCTTCTCTCCGTCGCTGTCTCGAGGCCTTCTGTTCAATGAAACCTTCCTCACCTACAAGCACAAGCAGCCACATGTGCCTCCACATCAGCACCACTTCACTGGTGAACATGACTTTGTCCAGGTCAACATATCATAACAATGACAACAGCAGTCTGTCCTTAGTATGTTGTGTGTGGGTGGACAATGGACACTGGTACCACACAGCCACAATAAACAGGACTGGAAGTGTCACTGGTCATAGATATGAAAAACTGTCATTTCTTATATAGCTCGGTGTCCAATACTCTGGATTGCTCAAAGGGCTTACTCCCTGTTACTCCCTGGCCGAGCTGTTCAATTGAACCCCATACTGGCTACACTGGGAAGCACCCAGTCACGCTGCAATTACTATGCAATGCTACAAACATTCACCGCTATCTATAGCTAAGTATCCACTCATACAGCTGAGTGAACTGGAGCAATGTAGAGTTAAAACAATTTGCCCAAAGTATTATACAGCACCACAGCATTTGAACCCGGGTTCTCTTAGTTGAGAGTGTGATACTTTAGTCATGCGCCATGGTGTGGCTACGGACTGAACTAACCCTGTGGAGTGTCGTCTCTGTCTGACGTATGTTTGGTGGGGAAGAAGAAGGCGAGTGCGGTGCGGTAGAAGCGATGAGTCAGCTGTAGACTGAGTGGCATCACATTCACCTCAAAGTGTTCCTTCACCGAGATGCCCCCAACTACAAGAAATTAAATCAAAATGTTTCCATATTAAACTTGACAATTATACTTTGTTTAAAACAGTTATTTCCATAACGATAAACGATTGCCATAATCATTGGTTAACATTACACGTCTCAAAACCATTTCTGATTTAAAATATTTATATACAATTTTAGATGATTTATCTCATAACTTATGTCTCACGCCATTTTTGTCACAAATCCGTGGGAGCATGATCATGTCACAAAACAAGACAATCACTAGAGCTGTTATTTCTCATGATGTAGATATGTGAGTGTTTTGTAATTACATTTTACTGTTAATATTCATACAACTGTTTTTATTAAATTATTATGTTTTCAGAGTATCATACTGACAAATTCCTTCTTAGAAAAAACAGCACAAAATAAATATTATGTTAAATTTTTAATACAAACATTATAATGACTCCCTTATAATTGCATATGCCACAGCAAGCAATTTTAACTAAGAGTACTGCCAATAACAACTGTTGTAAAATGTAACTAAATTAACGGTAGGTGCCCATTGAGACAGAAAGATCCTAGGTTACCTGGCGCCTTAAATTTACAAAGTATCCTCAGAGCAACTTTATTGTCTGAGAAGCCTTTCACACCAGGTTCTTGAAGAGACAGCAGATCCTGGAACACAGAAAGAGAGCTTAGTTTGAATAACGAACCATCAGCACATCACAGTTATCTGCCAGAACTGTTTCGGTTTCAAGACATGCCAAAAGATAAATATTAAAAGGGGTCTGAAACGCTTGAACAACCATTGCCAAAACGTAAGAACATATCATTTATATTTGTTTTACATTTTTCAACTTTGCCATCTTTGGCACTGGTCGCCACCATAACACTTGAGGTGCATTTTTTTTGAGTCGCTCTGAGCTGCATTTGGTTTGAGTCGCTCCGAGCTGCATTTGGTTTGAGTCGCTCTGATATTTGGTTTTACCCTTTTTTCAGTCTTTGCCATCTTTGGCTTGGTCGCCACCATAACACTTGAGCTGCATTTGGTTTGAGTCGCTCTGAGCTGCATTTGGTTTGAGTCGCTCCGAGCTGCATTTGGTTTGAGTCGCTCCGAGCTGCATTTGGTTTGAGTCGCTCCGAGCTGCATTTGGTTTGAGTCGCTCCGAGCTGCATTTGGTTTGAGTCGCTCGAGCTGCATTTGGTTTGAGTCGCTCCGAGCTGCATTTGGTTTGAGTCGCTCCGAGCTGCATTTGGTTTGAGTCGCTCTGAGCTGCATTTGGTTTGAGTCGCTCTGAGCTGCATTTGGTTTGAGTCGCTCTGAGCTGCATTTGGTTTGAGTCGCTCTGAGCTGCATTTGGTTTGAGTCGTTCTGAGCTGCATTTGGTTTGAGTTGCTCCCATCTAATCAATGTATATTTTTCCGATTTACTTCATTAAAAGACATTTCTGTACGAAAACAAGAATCTATTGTGCCATATTATATCTGATATATATCAACAAATAATTATTTAAAATATAGCGTGGCTCCATGCTCCTCTAAATGGTTCTTATGTTTTAGCAACAGTTGTTCTGGTGTTTCAACTCATCTTTATGTAAAATAACAACTGACTAGACATGATATACCATCTCGTGTGTGTGTGCATGTGTGTATGTGTACTACTAGTAGTAATAGAAACAGTAGTAGTAATAAAGGCAGTCTTGAGAGACAATGCTGATATGTCCTGTTGTCAACTTATGCAATGTAGTCCTGCCCTGACCCCTGACCTTTCCCACCATCTGCATGCCGGATACAAACAAACAAACATCGACAACTACGAACGACCCTTGACTTTGATAAGTGCTTAAAAATCTTTTCTTTAACTTTATGCTAGAGAACTAAAACTTGGTGGTAATTATCTCTGTGGATTAAAATACATATAACAAGTGGAATGTTTTTGTTTGGGCGTGTGTAGTGTAGTGTAGTGTAGTGTAGTGTAGTGTGTACCATGGAAATGGGAGCCATTAATTTTTTGGACCCTTTTTCATGCACAAATTCAAAAACAATGCATGGTGCTATAACACACTAAATAGGCTACATGTATTGTACATACATGTATCTACAAACATGTATTGTACATGCATGTATCTACAAACATGTATTGTACATGCATGTATCTACAAACATGTATTGTACATACATGTATTTACAAACTGCCAAGAGGAATTTTTATTATCCATAGAATATATATAATGTTTTTGAAAATTGTTGATTAAGTTTCATATTGATTAGGTTGGGTGCATGAAGTTAAAATGAAAACTAAGCTGCACATACAACATCCCTCTTGACAGTTTGTAGTGCATGCCTTGAAGTACATGTCCGCCAAATTTGAAGTTGATTGGATTTCTCTCAGGATCTGCATGAAATTTAATATCCGTTTAGTTCCCTAGACTATAAATAAAAAATATTCGAAGCACTTATCCTCTTAAACATGTAAATACATTTATAAACAGGAAGGCTGTCAATCACAATGCTGTATGCCTAGAAATGAAACGGAAATGACATAACTGTCTCATGGGGATGAAACGTTTCAATATCTTGACCAGCCAGCTGTTTCCTGTGCTTGTCTGCAGTGAGACCTGAAGCATTGGCTGTAATATCTACTCACGCGATAGGGCGATTCAGGCAGAAGGTTTGTCACCTTGATCCAGCCTAGCTCCAGTTGGTGACATCCTGAGTTGTCCTCCCTGTTTGTCTTTGTGTATCTGTTGACAAACACAGGCCCTGTCAGTGACACCACAAATTCAATATGAAGAATTTGTTTTTTTAATATCTGAAACATCTGGTTAGTTATTTTATTATTTTGTTATTAAATGGAATTTGTCAGCTTGTTTTATGGTAGGAATTATATCTACTGCAACATTCTTACAGCTTAAATGTGTTTTAATGAATCATTAACTGTTGTTTTTTGGAAGGAAACTATTTACATGGTTAGTTTAAGGCTAGCTTCAGGTCTAAAGGACCTTCTTCAGTTGGTTTACCTATATAGCCAGTCCTGTTCTGTTTCCAGGGTTTATCTGTTAATTTCACACAATAATCACTTCAAAATGTATACAAATTGGGTTTGTACATTGTAATTATTCTGATATGCAAGATTCAAATCAATCAAACCGACTAGGTATATTAATGATGTTCTATATGAATAACATTACAGATTTAGCATGTAGATATTTTGAAGATTAATTTGTTCTGGCTTTAGTTACAACAGCAAGAACTATTTGGTAGTTTTACTTCCTCTATTATGACAAAGCACATTGACTCACAGGAAGTTGCGAAGCACGAGGTCAGCGATACCGATCTGTCCATCGGCCTCCGTCATACGCCACTCTGCGTGCTTGAAGCAGACTTCGTTGAGACGGCGGGCTGGGGAACTGTCCATGCGAGCGTGACGGTGTCGTGATGAACTCAACTCTGACTTCACCTGCAGCTGGCTCTCCTTGAAACAACTGCAACAGGAAACTCAGTTATTAGTGGCGCAGTGGCGAGAGCTTTATACACTCGACTATACTGTCGTGTCAAACCCTCGGCACGTTTGTTCACTCTACATGGCTCCAGTTCACTCAGCTGTATGAATGAGTACCTGGCTATAGAAAGTGGTGGATATTTGTGAACAAATAGTTAATTGCAGCGTGGTTGGATGATTCCCAGAGAATAGTGTTTGACTGAACAGGTCTGCCAGGGAGTAAACTGTAGAGCATTTTGAACAATCCTGAGGATTGGATACTGCACCATATAAGAACTTACCTTTACTTACCTTTTTATTAACAATGTATCATCATATACAGTGCAAAAATCCACAGCTATAAGGCACTTATGTGCTTGCTCTGTTACCAAAGCAAATCGGTGCCACTGTCAGCAGCTAAACAGGTATTTTCCTGTGGATGACCTCATATATATACCTGATCATAATAGCAAGTTCCTCACTGACAGAACTGATCTGTTACCTGATCATAATAGCAAGTTCCTCACTGACAAAACAGTTCTGTTACCTGATCATAATAGCAAGTTCCTCATTGACAGAACTGTTCTGTTACCTGATCATAATAGCAAGTTCCTCACTGACAGAACTGTTCTGTTATCTGATCATAATAGCAAGTTCCTCATTGACAGAACTGATCTGTTACCTGATCGTAATAGCAAGTTCCTCACTGACAGAACTGTTCTGTTACCTGATCATAATAGCAAGTTCCTCACTGACAGAACTGTTCTGTTACCTGATCATAATAGCAAGTTCCTCACTGACAGAACTGTTCTGTTACCTGATCATAATAGCAAGTTCCTCACTGACAGAACTGTTCTGTTACCTGATTGTAATAGCAAGTTCCTCCCTGACAGAACTGATCTGTTACCTGATCATAATAGCAAGTTCCTCATTGACAGAACTGTTCTGTTACCTGATCGTAATAGCAAGTTCCTCACTGACAGAACTGTTCTGTTACCTGATCATAATAGCAAGTTCCTCATTGACAGAACTGATCTGTTACCTAACTAATCTTAATAGCAAGTTCCTCACTGACAGAACTGTTCTGTTACCTGATTGTAATAGCAAGTTCCTCACTGACAGAACTGATCTGTTACCTGATCGTAATAGCAAGTTCCTCCCTGACAGAACTGATCTGCTACCTGATCATAATAGCAAGTTCCTCATTGACAGAACTGTTCTGTTACCTGATCATAATAGCAAGTTCCTCACTGACAGAACTGTTCTGTTACCTGATCATAATAGCAAGTTCCTCACTGACAGAACTGTTCTGTTACCTGATTGTAATAGCAAGTTCCTCACTGACAGAACTGTTCTGTTACCTGATCGTAATAGCAAGTTCCTCCCTGACAGAACTGATCTGCTACCTGATCATAATAGCAAGTTCCTCATTGACAGAACTGTTCTGTTACCTGATCATAATAGCAAGTTCCTCACTGACAGAACTGTTCTGTTACCTGATCATAATAGCAAGTTCCTCACTGACAGAACTGTTCTGTTACCTGATTGTAATAGCAAGTTCCTCCCTGACAGAACTGATCTGTTACCTGATCATAATAGCAAGTTCCTCACTGACAGAACTGTTCTGTTATCTGATCATAATAGCAAGTTCCTCATTGACAGAACTGATCTGTTACCTGATCGTAATAGCAAGTTCCTCCCTGACAGAACTGATCTGTTACCTGATCATAATAGCAAGTTCCTCATTGACAGAACTGTTCTGTTACCTGATCATAATAGCAAGTTCCTCACTGACAGAACTGTTCTGTTATCTGATCATAATAGCAAGTTCCTCATTGACAGAACTGATCTGTTACCTGATCGTAATAGCAAGTTCCTCACTGACAGAACTGTTCTGTTACCTGATCATAATAGCAAGTTCCTCACTGACAGAACTGTTCTGTTACCTGATTGTAATAGCAAGTTCCTCCCTGACAGAACTGATCTGTTACCTGATCATAATAGCAAGTTCCTCATTGACAGAACTGTTCTGTTACCTGATCGTAATAGCAAGTTCCTCACTGACAGAACTGTTCTGTTACCTGATCATAATAGCAAGTTCCTCATTGACAGAACTGATCTGTTACCTAATCGTAATAGCAAGTTCCTCACTGACAGAACTGTTCTGTTACCTGATTGTAATAGCAAGTTCCTCACTGACAGAACTGTTCTGTTACCTGATCGTAATAGCAAGTTCCTCCCCGACAGAACTGATCTGCTACCTGATCATAATAGCAAGTTCCTCATTGACAGAACTGTTCTGTTACCTGATCATAATAGCAAGTTCCTTACTGACAGAACTGTTCTGTTACCTGATCATAATAGCAAGTTCCTCACTGACAGAACTGTTCTGTTACCTGATTGTAATGGCAAGTTCCTCACTGACAGAACTGTTCTGTTACCTGATCGTAATAGCAAGTTCCTCCCTGACAGAACTGATCTGCTACCTGATCATAATAGCAAGTTCCTCATTGACAGAACTGTTCTGTTACCTGATCATAATAGCAAGTTCCTCACTGACAGAACTGTTCTGTTACCTGATCATAATAGCAAGTTCCTCACTGACAGAACTGTTCTGTTACCTGATTGTAATAGCAAGTTCCTCCCTGACAGAACTGATCTGTTACCTGATCATAATAGCAAGTTCCTCACTGACAGAACTGTTCTGTTACCTGATCATAATAGCAAGTTCCTCATTGACAGAACTGTTCTGTTACCTAATCGTAATAGCAAGTTCCTCCCTGACAGAACTGATCTGTTACCTGATCATAATAGCAAGTTCCTCACTGACAGAACTGATCTGTTACCTGATCATAATAGCAAGTTCCTCACTGACAGAACTGTTCTGTTACCTGATCATAATAGCAAGTTCCTCACTGACAGAACTGTTCTGTTACCTGATTGTAATAGCAAGTTCCTCACTGACAGAACTGTTCTGTTACCTGATCATAATAGCAAGTTCCTCATTGACAGAACTGTTCTGTTACCTAATCGTAATAGCAAGTTCCTCCCTGACAGAACTGATCTGTTACCTGATCATAATAGCAAGTTCCTCCCTGACAGAACTGATCTGTTACCTGATCATAATAGCAAGTTCCTCACTGACAGAACTGATCTGTTCCTTTGTCTCAAACAGCCCAGTCTCAATCACTTCACTTGGACTGTCGAGTCTGCAAGAAACAACCAAAAGTTGGATGGACGTAAATACAACATAATATATATATATATATACATGTATACACAAAGTAATTAAGTAAAAGTTACAATTTTAATATTTCAAATCTGTAACTGGGACTTTGCTTAACACTACGATTTATTGTGCTCAATACATACAGACACAAAAGATGATCTCTAAAAGTATTGATACACGTGTTGTACTAGGCATTTGCTGTGACATAAACCTGGGCAGTTTTCACACGCATGTACACACACAACATGCATATACGTATACATATACGTGTGCGTGTGTGTATATGTACACGCACACGCACACGCACACACACACACACATATACACAAACCCTTATATACAGACACGTACACACAACACACACAACACAACACAACACACACAACACAACACACATAACACATCACACATACACAAACACTAGCTCAACGTCTGCCATAGAGGCAACAGTAAACAGTGACCTACTCTGGGTCTGACGGGTCGTCCACACTTTTCTGCAGCATGAAGAGTTCACGCTCCAATCTCCGCATTTTCAACACTAACTCTCTGCAACGACAACACTACCCGTGTCTCATGTCATGCCAGTGTCAACTCTCTCTACGTCACATCAACCATTGCACACAACCAAATTTAACCTCCCCCATGTAATACTTCACATATTTTGGAATTCAGAAACTTAACTCCAGTCACGTGATATGAACCCAGCGGGGGGGGGGGGGCACGAGAAAACAAGCAAGATGGAAAGTTACAGGTGGAAAATGTTTGATTTAACAAGACTGCCGTCTAGAGCTATCTAAGCTCCAGACGGCATGTGGACAAGGAAGTCTTAGGCTTATCGAGAATCTAACTTAAAGTAATAATATTACAGTAGAACTCCTCAAGAACAACCACCCTCATTGGCGTACGAATATGTAATATGAGTTATTAGAGAGGAAGTTTCGCGGCTGTAAGAGGTTGTTTTAATGATTAGATCAGAAAATAAAAGATCGTTTTGTGGCGCTGGAAAGAACAACAAAATGGCGACCGCTGTGCAATTACCCAGACGCAGTGAGGTACACCCACACACACACTTTTTATCAGATATTATTTAAAAAAAAATTCCAAATAAAACTTATATTGAAACGTGTCACACATAAAATAAACAGAATAAATAATTTAGTTGTTGTTAATATGTTATCTCATTTTTTATTTTCTACTTTTTATTTTACTACTTAGTGGTTGTAAGCGCCCCCTAGTGTTGATGTTAGTCGTTGTAAGCGCCCCCTAGTGTTGAATGTTGCCACCCCCTCACGAGAGACCACCCCTCTTTTAAGACCGCTCCACTCTGATTTGGGGGACGGTCTTAAATGAGGGGTTCCACTGTACCTGAGGTTGTTCTGTCGCGGCAGTATGTGTGTGTGGGTGTACCTGAGGTTGTTCTGTCGCTGCAGTATGTGTGTGTGTGGGTGTACCTGAGGTTGTTCTGTCGCTGCAGTATGGGTGTGTGTGGGTGTACCTGAGGTTGTTCTGTCGCTGCAGTATCGGTGTGTGGGTGTACCTGAGGTTGTTCTGTCGCTGCAGTATGTGTGTGTGGGTGTACCTGAGGTTGTTCTGTCGCTGCAGTATGTGTGTGTGTGGGTGTACCTGAGGTTGTTCTGTCGCTGCAGTATGGGTGTGTGGGTGTACCTGAGGTTGTTCTGTCGCTGCAGTATGTGTGTGTGGGTGTACCTGAGGTTGTTCTGTCGCTGCAGTATGTGTGTGTGGGTGTACCTGAGGTTGTTCTGTCGCTGCAGTATGTGTGTGTGGGTGTACCTGAGGTTGTTCTGTCGCTGCAGTATGTGTGTGTGGGTGTACCTGAGGTTGTTCTGTCGCACCAGTATGGGTGTGTGGGTGTACCTGAGGTTGTTCTGTCGCTGCAGTATGTGTGTGTGGGTGTACCTGAGGTTGTTCTGTCACTGCAGTATGTGTGTGTGGGTGTACCTGAGGTTGTTCTGTCGCTGCAGTATGTGTGTGTGGGTGTACCTGAGGTTGTTCTGTCACTGCAGTATGTGTGTGTGGGTGTACCTGAGGTTGTTCTGTCGCTGCAGTATGTGTGTGTGGGTGTACCTGAGGTTGTTCTGTCGCTGCAGTATGTGTGTGTGGGTGTACCTGAGGTTGTTCTGTCGCTGCAGTATGTGTGTGTGGGTGTACCTGAGGTTGTTCTGTCGCTGCAGTATGTGTGTGTGGGTGTACCTGAGGTTGTTCTGTCGCTGCAGTATGTGTGTGTGGGTGTACCTGAGGTTGTTCTGTCGCTGCAGTATGTGTGTGTGGGTGTACCTGAGGTTGTTCTATCGCTGCAGTATGTGTGTGTGGGTGTACCTGAGGTTGTTCTGTCGCTGCAGTATGTGTGTGTGGGTGTACCTGAGGTTGTTCTGTCGCTGCAGTATGTGTGTGTGGGTGTACCTGAGGTTGTTCTATCGCTGCAGTATGTGTGTGTGGGTGTACCTGAGGTTGTTCTGTCGCTGCAGTATGTGTGTGTGGGTGTACCTGAGGTTGTTCTGTCGCTGCAGTATGTGTGTGTGGGTGTACCTGAGGTTGTTCTGTCGCTGCAGTATGTGTGTGTGGGTGTACCTGAGGTTGTTCTGTCGCTGCAGTATGTGTGTGTGGGTGTACCTGAGGTTGTTCTGTCGCTGCAGTATGTGTGTGTGGGTGTACCTGAGGTTGTTCTGTCGCTGCAGTATGTGTGTGTGGGTGTACCTGAGGTTGTTCTGTCGCTGCAGTGTGTGTGTGTGTGGGTGTACCTGAGGTTGTTCTGTCGCTGCAGTATGTGTGTGTGGGTGTACCTGAGGTTGTTCTGTCACTGCAGTATGTGTGTGTGTGGGTGTACCTGAGGTTGTTCTGTCGCTGCAGTATGTGTGTGTGTGTGGGTGTACCTGAGGTTGTTCTGTCGCTGCAGTATGTGTGTGTGGGTGTACCTGAGGTTGTTCTGTCGCTGCAGTATGTGTGTGTGGGTGTACCTGAGGTTGTTCTGTCGCTGCAGTATGTGTGTGTGGGTGTACCTGAGGTTGTTCTGTCGCTGCAGTATGTGTGTGTGGGTGTACCTGAGGTTGTTCTGTCGCTGCAGTATGTGTGTGTGTGGGTGTACCTGAGGTTGTTCTGTCGCTGCAGTATGTGTGTGTGGGTGTACCTGAGGTTGTTCTGTCGCTGCAGTATGTGTGTGTGGGTGTACCTGAGGTTGTTCTGTCGCTGCAGTATGTGTGTGTGGGTGTACCTGAGGTTGTTCTGTCGCTGCAGTATGTGTGTGTGGGTGTACCTGAGGTTGTTCTGTCGCTGCAGTATGTGTGTGTGGGTGTACCTGAGGTTGTTCTGTCGCTGCAGTATGTGTGTGTGGGTGTACCTGAGGTTGTTCTGTCGCTGCAGTATGGGTGTGTGGGTGTACCTGAGGTTGTTCTGTCGCTGCAGTATGTGTGTGTGGGTGTACCTGAGGTTGTTCTGTCACTGCAGTATGTGTGTGTGGGTGTACCTGAGGTTGTTCTGTCGCTGCAGTATGTGTGTGTGGGTGTACCTGAGGTTGTTCTGTCACTGCAGTATGTGTGTGTGGGTGTACCTGAGGTTGTTCTGTCGCTGCAGTATGTGTGTGTGGGTGTACCTGAGGTTGTTCTGTCGCTGCAGTATGTGTGTGTGGGTGTACCTGAGGTTGTTCTGTCGCTGCAGTATGTGTGTGTGGGTGTACCTGAGGTTGTTCTGTCGCTGCAGTATGTGTGTGTGGGTGTACCTGAGGTTGTTCTGTCGCTGCAGTATGTGTGTGTGGGTGTACCTGAGGTTGTTCTGTCGCTGCAGTATGTGTGTGTGGGTGTACCTGAGGTTGTTCTATCGCTGCAGTATGTGTGTGTGGGTGTACCTGAGGTTGTTCTGTCGCTGCAGTATGTGTGTGTGGGTGTACCTGAGGTTGTTCTGTCGCTGCAGTATGTGTGTGTGGGTGTACCTGAGGTTGTTCTATCGCTGCAGTATGTGTGTGTGGGTGTACCTGAGGTTGTTCTGTCGCTGCAGTATGTGTGTGTGGGTGTACCTGAGGTTGTTCTGTCGCTGCAGTATGTGTGTGTGGGTGTACCTGAGGTTGTTCTGTCGCTGCAGTATGTGTGTGTGGGTGTACCTGAGGTTGTTCTGTCGCTGCAGTATGTGTGTGTGGGTGTACCTGAGGTTGTTCTGTCGCTGCAGTATGTGTGTGTGGGTGTACCTGAGGTTGTTCTGTCGCTGCAGTATGTGTGTGTGGGTGTACCTGAGGTTGTTCTGTCGCTGCAGTGTGTGTGTGTGTGGGTGTACCTGAGGTTGTTCTGTCGCTGCAGTATGTGTGTGTGGGTGTACCTGAGGTTGTTCTGTCGCTGCAGTATGTGTGTGTGTGGGTGTACCTGAGGTTGTTCTGTCGCTGCAGTATGTGTGTGTGTGGGTGTACCTGAGGTTGTTCTGTCGCTGCAGTATGTGTGTGTGGGTGTACCTGAGGTTGTTCTGTCGCTGCAGTATGTGTGTGTGGGTGTACCTGAGGTTGTTCTGTCGCTGCAGTATGTGTGTGTGGGTGTACCTGAGGTTGTTCTGTCGCTGCAGTATGTGTGTGTGGGTGTACCTGAGGTTGTTCTGTCGCTGCAGTATGTGTGTGTGTGGGTGTACCTGAGGTTGTTCTGTCGCTGCAGTATGTGTGTGTGGGTGTACCTGAGGTTGTTCTGTCGCTGCAGTATGTGTGTGTGGGTGTACCTGAGGTTGTTCTGTCGCTGCAGTATGTGTGTGTGGGTGTACCTGAGGTTGTTCTGTCGCTGCAGTATGTGTGTGTGTGTGGATGTACCTGAGGTTGTTCTGTCGCTGCAGTATGTGTGTGTGGGTGTACCTGAGGTTGTTCTGTCGCTGCAGTATGTGTGTGTGGGTGTACCTGAGGTTGTTCTGTCGCTGCAGTATGTGTGTGTGGGTGTACCTGAGGTTGTTCTGTCGCTGCAGTATGTGTGTGTGGGTGTACCTGAGGTTGTTCTGTCGCTGCAGTATGTGTGTGTGGGTGTACCTGAGGTTGTTCTGTCGCTGCAGTATGTGTGTGTGGGTGTACCTGAGGTTGTTCTGTCGCTGCAGTATGTGTGTGTGGGTGTACCTGAGGTTGTTCTGTCGCTGCAGTATGTGTGTGTGGGTGTACCTGAGGTTGTTCTGTCGCTGCAGTATGTGTGTGTGGGTGTACCTGAGGTTGTTCTGTCGCTGCAGTATGTGTGTGTGGGTGTACCTGAGGTTGTTCTGTCGCTGCAGTATGTGTGTGTGGGTGTACCTGAGGTTGTTCTGTCGCTGCAGTATGTGTGTGTGGGTGTACCTGAGGTTGTTCTGTCGCTGCAGTATGTGTGTGTGGGTGTACCTGAGGTTGTTCTGTCGCTGCAGTATGTGTGTGTGGGTGTACCTGAGGTTGTTCTGTCGCTGCAGTATGTGTGTGTGGGTGTACCTGAGGTTGTTCTGTCGCTGCAGTATGTGTGTGTGGGTGTACCTGAGGTTGTTCTGTCGCTGCAGTATGTGTGTGTGGGTGTACCTGAGGTTGTTCTGTCGCTGCAGTATGTGTGTGTGGGTGTACCTGAGGTTGTTCTGTCGCTGCAGTATGTGTGTGTGGGTGTACCTGAGGTTGTTCTGTCGCTGCAGTATGTGTGTGTGGGTGTACCTGAGGTTGTTCTGTCGCTGCAGTATGTGTGTGTGGGTGTACCTGAGGTTGTTCTGTCGCTGCAGTATGTGTGTGTGGGTGTACCTGAGGTTGTTCTGTCGCTGCAGTATGTGTGTGTGGGTGTACCTGAGGTTGTTCTGTCGCTGCAGTATGTGTGTGTGGGTGTACCTGAGGTTGTTCTGTCGCTGCAGTATGTGTGTGTGGGTGTACCTGAGGTTGTTCTGTCGCTGCAGTATGTGTGTGTGGGTGTACCTGAGGTTGTTCTGTCGCTGCAGTATGTGTGTGTGTGGGTGTACCTGAGGTTGTTCTGTCGCTGCAGTATGTGTGTGTGTGGGTGTACCTGAGGTTGTTCTGTCGCTGCAGTATGTGTGTGTGTGGGTGTACCTGAGGTTGTTCTGTCGCTGCAGTATGTGTGTGTGGGTGTACCTGAGGTTGTTCTGTCGCTGCAGTATGTGTGTGTGGGTGTACCTGAGGTTGTTCTGTCGCTGCAGTATGGGTGTCTTCAGGTCTTCTATACTACACAGCTGTAGCTGGAATCTCATGTTCTGTAACTTCTCAGTCAACTCCTGAAATAGGTCAATATCACTATAGTCATTGTCCAGGATACACTAGTCCTGCCCACAAACTGTAGCTCCACCCACAAGCACTAGCCACGCCCACTAACACTAGTCCTGCCCACAAACTGTGGCTCCACCCACAAGCACTAGCCACGCCCACTAACACTAGTCCTGCCCACAAACTGTGGCTCCACCCACAAGCACTAGCCACACTCACTAACACTAGACCCATCCACAAACACTAGCCCCGTCCACAAACACTTGCCCCATCAACAAACATTAGTCATGCCCATAAACAGTAACCCCCTTTACAAACACTACCCACACCCACAAACACTAGCTCCACCGACAAGCCCTAGCCCAATCCACAAATGCAAGTCCTTTTTATTCGCACACCATCTCAACTTCTCTGAGAAGCATTTGCAATGCTGCACTTAACGCACAACAAAAACTTGTACACAAATACAAGATATCCCCTACTATTTGTAGCCAGGTGCTCATTCACATTGCTGAATGAACTGGACCAGCAAAGTGAAAGAACTTGCCCCCAAGGTTTGAAACAATTGAGGAACACAAGACTGATGGTGTAAAGACAACACACAATTGAGGAACACAAGACTGATGGTGTAAAGACAACACACAATTGAGGAACACGAGACTGATGGTGTAAAGACAACACACAATTGAGGAACACAAGACTGATGGTGTAAAGACAACACACAATTGAGGAACACAAGACTGATGGTGTAAAGACAACACACAATTGAGGAACACAAGACTGATGGTGTAAAGACAACACACAATCGAGGAACACAAGACTGATGGTGTAAAGACAACACACAATCGAGGCACACAAGACTGATGGTGTAAAGACAACACACAATCGAGGCACATAAGACTGATGGTGTAAAGACAACACACAATTGAGGAACACAAGACTGATGGTGTAAAGACAACACACAATTGAGGAACACAAGACTGATGGTGTAAAGACAACACACAATTGAGGAACACAAGACTGATGGTGTAAAGACAACACACAATTGAGGAACACAAGACTGATGGTGTAAAGACAACACACAATTGAGGAACACAAGACTGATGGTGTAAAGACAACACACAATTGAGGCACACAAGACTGATGGTGTAAAGACAACACACAATTGAGGCACACAAGACTGATGGTGTAAAGACAACACACAATTGAGGCACACAAGACTGATGGTGTAAAGACAACACACAATTGAGGCACACAAGACTGATGGTGTAAAGACAACACACAATTGAGGAACACAAGACTGATAGTGTAAAGACAACACACAATTGAGGCACACAAGACTGATAGTGTAAAGACAACACACAATTGAGGCACACAAGACTGATGGTGTAAAGACAACACACAATTGAGGAACACAAGACTGATGGTGTAAAGTCAACACACAATTGAGGCACACAAGACTGATGGTGTAAAGACAACACACACTCCCAAGTACTTACCTTCTTCTTTGGTTCGACGTACAACAGCAGGTTGTTGACTATGTCGAGCACCATGGCGTACTGCAGCTGCAATGACACAATGTATGAGTGTCACAAATCACTGACAGCCCGGGTGTAAGCATTAACTCTCTACTGCATCGACAGTTCACACCTGCCCAACCCCTCCTAGGCGCTGACCATCCAAAACCGCCCAGTAAACTCACAGTTCATGGGCCTTTCATTTACCGCAATCAGATCCTTCTTTTACATTAACCACACAGCTCAAATTGCTAACCTAAGCTCTGTGTAGGCCATGAAAATGTGCTGTTGCCATCTTGTGAAAAATTGTTTTAATTTGTGAATTAAGTGAGTTTATTTGGAAGGATGTTGAAGTGCTTTCATCTAGTTGATCTCCAACAGTCATGGCTAACACATGGTCCTGAGCCAACACAAGAAGATCGTGTTCATTAGTTTCTATTGTTCTCAATAATTTTGCTGATGCTGAGATGAGTCATGCTTCCAATCAATTCACTGATTGTTATCTTATTTGTTTCCATCAATAGAAGAACAATCTTCGTTTGACTAAATATTTAACTAAATTTTATACTGAGAAGATGCCCACCGACAGAAATAGTGAAAGTAATCTTAGAGGTGTCTCTTCATGTTTACATTAATTCATTACAGGTGCAAGTGTGATTTATTTTGTATACTGACACACGCACGCACGCACGTGCACGCACACGCACACACTTATTTTAATGTTGGTTATATAATACAATTTGACTGTCTTCTGACCACAACCTGTTACAGTTTCATGGAAAAGATGACACTGCTCAAAACTGCTATATTTACAACATATTTGGAAATCTCACATTATGGGAAAACGCGTGTTAAACGTACAAATATATACATATAAATTGATTATACAATTGTTTGTCAATCAAATTGGCAAAACCAATGGCGATTATTATAAAATAAAAATAAATTCCAACACTTACTAATTATGTGTCACTGACAAAATTTCACTCTCTCTGTCAACTATCTACATTGTGTCTATCCAGCCGAGAGAAGTATGGAGACGTTCATGTGAACTCACAGAGTTTGTGCAGATGTTGAGATCATGGTGTAGCAGCGTGAACGAGTCCACTGCATCTTCTCTTTTCATCATGTCAGCATCCTTCCTCCTCTGAAGGTCAACACAGAAAGAACACTCAATAAAATATACTAATTAGCAATTTCAGAACATTTACATTAAGGTGTATTTCATGAAGCATATCCACTACAGCTGACTTAGTTCATGCTGTGAATACTGTCCCAGGAAATACTTACCTTGACATATCCAACAATGTAGAGTGAAAAAACTGTCCAAGGTTTTAACACCGCAGCACAGGTTTCGAACCCGGGTTCTCGTAGTCTAGAATCTGAAGCTCTACCCCTGAGCTACTATGTCCTGTAGAGAAGTACTTACCATAAGTAATCCCTAGCATGTACTTGTTCTGATCAAAATCCCAACCTTAATCAGTACTTCTGGAAGTACTTACGATAAGTAAACCCCAGCTTGTACTTATTCTGATCAAAACCCCAACCTTTATCAGTACTTCTGGAAGTACTTACGATAAGTAAACCCCAGCTTGTACTTATTCTGATCAAAACCCCAACCTTTATCAGTACTTCTGGAAGTACTTACGATAAGTAAACCCCAGCTTGTACTTATTCTGATCAAAACCCCAACTTTTATCAGTACTTCTGGAAGTACTTACGATAAGTAAACCCTAGCATGTACTTATTCTGATCAAAATCCCAACCTTAATCAGTACTTCTGGAAGTACTTACGATAAGTAAACCCCAGCTTGTACTTATTCTGATCAAAACCCCAACCTTTATCAGTACTTCTGGAAGTACTTACGATAAGAAAACCCCCAGCTTGTACTTATTCTGATCAAAACCCCAACCTTTATCAGTACTTCTGGAAGTACTTACGATAAGTAAACCCCAGCTTGTACTTATTCTGATCAAAACCCCAACCTTTATCAGTACTTCTGGAAGTACTTACGATAAGTAAACCCTAGCATGTACTTATTCTGATCAAAATCCCAACCTTTATCAGTACTTCTGGAAGTACTTACGATAAGTAAACCCCAGCTTGTACTTATTCTGATCAAAACCCCAACCTTTATCAGTACTTCTGGAAGTACTTACGATAAGTAAACCCCAGCTTGTACTTATTCTGATCAAAACCCCAACCTTTATCAGTACTTCTGGAAGTACTTACGATAAGTAAACCCTAGCATGTACTTATTCTGATCAAAATCCCAACCTTTATCAGTACTTCTGGAAGTACTTACGATAAGTAAACCCCAGCTTGTACTTATTCTGATCAAAACCCCAACCTTTATCAGTACTTCTGGAAGTACTTACGATAAGTAAACCCCAGCTTGTACTTATTCTGATCAAAACCCCAACCTTTATCAGTACTTCTGGAAGTACTTACGATAAGTAAACCCTAGCATGTACTTATTCTGATCAAAATCCCAACCTTTATCAGTACTTCTGGAAGTACTTACGATAAGTAAACCCTAGCATGTACTTATTCTGATCAAAATCCCAACCTTTATCAGTACTTCTGGAAGTACTTACGATAAGTAAACCCTAGCATGTACTTATTCTGATCAAAACCCCAACCTTTATCAGTACTTCTGGAAGTACTTACATAAGTAATCCCTAGCATGTACTTAGTTCTGATCAAAATCCCAACCTTTATCAGTACTTCTGGAAGTACTTACCATAAGTAAACCCCAGCTTGTACTTATTCTGATCAAAACCCCAACCTTTATCAGTACTTCTGGAAGTACTTACGATAAGTAAACCCTAGCATGTACTTATTCTGATCAAAATCCCAACCTTTATCAGTACTTCTGGAAGTACTTACCATAAGTAAACCCCAGCTTGTACTTATTCTGATCAAAACCCCAACCTTAATCAGTACTTCTGGAGCTATAGTACTTATTCTGATGTAACCCCAACCTTAATCAGTACTGATCTGGAAGTACTTACCCGGAGTGGTACCTCAGACAACAAGCCGTCCTCGACCTGGCCGTAGTCGACGTAGAAGAACTGACAGGTGCAGCGAGAGATGATGCGCTGGAGCTGGATGCTACTGCCCTTGTCCTGCCACAGTCACAGGTCAAAGGTCACCACCACGTCTACTCACTCTCACACACGTCTAGGTGACTTTTTACACAGTAAGATAAGGTCTTATCTGAATACTCTCTGTAGGAGTGCGTCAAACTCTACCCCAAGGCAGTCCTGTTTGTTCAAACACCATCTTAACTCCTGTCTCACTGATGCAACTATTGTGTGGAGACTATTCGCACACAAATTCATCACAGTCTATAACCAGAATGCACACACACACACACATATATATATAACAAACAGACTGAAAGTTTGAAATGTCAGTCACGCGTGAAATATCTAGAATGGTGTTACACAATGCTAGAGCACCACGTCGATCAAGTGTTTCTGGTGAAGCATCAATAGCACCAGACTCAATGAGTCACAACTTGGCAGTCAAAACTATTTCAATTTCTAATTAATCGTTCTGCTTACAGGTTCATAAAGTATATTGACACTTCTTTGTGACACTTTGTGACACTCTACGACACAGACTTCAGGACAGATTAGTCCTTGGTGGCAGAAAAAGGGAAAGAGTGGTGAAGGAAAGGGAGAAAGAGATGGGAAGATAGAAGGAAGAGATGTGAGCATTGGAAGCAAAGGGGTCAATGACTATGCCCCCATGCTGACTCCTACTGACCTGGACACTCCACTGTGTAACAGGGTTGTGGGGGTCAGTGACCACACCCCCAACACTAACACCACTAACTTGGACTGATTGATGGATGCGAGGGGGTCAGTTACAAAACCCCCACACACAGACCCAACTGACATAGACACTCACCTGTGTGACAGAGGCGAGGGGGTCAGTGACCACACCCCCCACACTGACCCCACTGGCCAGCATGGCTGCGATGTCAGTCATGGGGCTGACAGCCTCCGTGCGATCCTCCACGTTCTCCTGGGTCAGCCACAGGACGTTCTCTGTCATGTCACCACCGGCGTCCACTGTCGCATAGTACTGTCACAGAAGGGAAAAGTAAAGGTAAGTTCTTCTACAGTCTCCAGTCTGTAGAACTGCTCAAAGCACAATACGCCCTGCTCAATCAAACCTGTTCAGTAGAACTTCAGTAGAACTTCTCCGGGACTTCTCCGGGAATGCTGCAATTATGTTTTTATAAAGAAATTCGCTTAATTTGGAGCCAAGAACAATATATTCCATATCATGCTGCAGCTAATGCATGACGACTACTCGTACACAAACATCAACCATTGTTGTGCACAAACATCCACCACTGTCTATAGCCAGGTACTCATTCATACAGCTGAGTTAACTGAAGCAACGTAGTAGAGTGAACAAAGTAACACACGGTCTGACACAGCCCAAGATTTGAACCTCAGTATATTTCGCATAAGGCAAAGTTATCAAACTGATGGAACATTACACAAGCTGCTTGTTATGGCAGCTACTACCTGATTCCCTGTGGCAGGTGACTAGCATGTTATCTACGCCTCAAGTCAGCTCCAGGCGTTTTACACTTTACTCACTTGCAGACCTGTTCAACTGAACGCCATCTCCATTTCTCTTGGAAGTATTAAGCCACACTGCAATTATTGTGTGAAGTCTATTCATACACATATATCCACCATTGTCTATAGCCAGGTACTAATTCTGTGTGAACTAAAGAAATATTAAGAGAATGAAGGGGGTCTTACTCTCCACCCACTGCATACACTCGACAAGATGACCCAGGAGGTCTTACCTCCACCCACCTGCATACAATCGACAAAGATGACCCAGGAGGTCTTACTCTCCACCCACCTGCATACACTCGACAAAGATGACCCAGGAGGTCTTACTCTCCTACCCACCTGCATACACTCGACAGAGATGACCCAGGAGGTCTTACTCTCCACCCACCTGCATACACTCGACAGAGATGACCCAGGAGGTCTTACTCTCCACCCACCTGCATACACTCGACAGAGATGACCCAGGAGGTCTTACTCTCCACCCACCTGCATACACTCGACAGAGATGACCCAGGAGGTCTTACTCTCCACCCACCTGCATACACTCGACAGAGATGACCCAGGAGGTCTTACTCTCCACCCACCTGCATACACTCGACAGAGATGACCCAGGAGGTCTTACTCTCCACCCACCTGCATACACTCGACAGAGATGACCCAGGAGGTCTTACTCTCCACCCACCTGCATACACTCGACAGAGATGACCCAGGAGGTCTTACTCTCCACCCACCTGCATACACTCGACAGAGATGACCCAGGAGGTCTTACTCTCCACCCACCTGCATACACTCGACAGAGCCGACCCAGGAGGTCTTACTCTCCACCCACCTGCATACACTCGACAGAGATGACCCAGGAGGTCTTACTCTCCACCCACCTGCATACACTCGACAGAGCCGACCCAGGAGGTCTTACTCTCCACCCACCTGCATACACTCGACAGAGATGACCCAGGAGGTCTTACTCTCCACCCACCTGCATACACTCGACAGAGATGACCCAGGAGGTCTTACTCTCCACCCACCTGCATACACTCGACAGAGCTGACCCAGGAGGTCTTACTCTCCACCCACCTGCATACACTCGACAGAGATGACCCAGGGGGTCTTACTCTCCACCCACCTGCATACACTCGACAGAGCTGACCCAGGAGGTCTTACTCTCCACCCACCTGCATACACTCGACAGAGCCGACCCAGGAGGTCTTACTCTCCACCCACCTGCATACACTCGACAGAGCCGACCCAGGAGGTCTTACTCTCCACCCACCTGCATACACTCGACAGAGCCGACCCAGGAGGTCTTACTCTCCACCCACCTGCATACACTCGACAGAGCCGACCCAGGAGGTCTTACTCTCCACCCACCTGCATACACTCGACAGAGCCGACCCAGGAGGTCTTACTCTTGAGTTGTTGTTGCTGCCACATGTGGTTGTGGATGGAGGAGAGGATGGAGGCGGCTGCAGCACTCACTATCACGTAGCCGGCCGTCTCACAGCCCCGCAACATCACCTGGCTGTTGGAGAACTTGACTGCAACAATCAGACTCTCACTTCAGATACAGAGGCTCATTTGTAAAGTCGCTGTTCCTCAATTACAATGCCACCATCAAGAACACAAACTTTATTTGTGACCCCAACATATAATGAATGCAATAAACATAACAGGCATATGCATGTTTTCCTTTTAACCCACCTGTACTTTAAAACAGTATTGTAATTAATGTAAATATATGTTCAATTTTTTAATTGACAGAGGGGTCTGTGGTTCCCAATAAGATTTACTGTCCGTATCATAGGGGATTACCTGTTGTTTAAAAACAGTTTTATCACGAAATATACTATTCTAATTAATTATCATATCTTAAACAATAGTTGTCCGATCTGGACCACATCATGATTGTATTAAGCCTGTATGAAACAAGGTACGATTTTACTTAATAAGCAATTTGCATCTCATTATAATCGAGTCAGCACTGGCCCAATCAGTCGTCTGATGTACTACTGCTCTGTGGCCTTTGTCCAGCCAGCAAAACATCAATACTTTCTCGCATAGTTACATGTACTCATTACTGACTTTTTTGTAATTTCATGGATGTTAAAGAGGCCAGCTGATGAACTTCTCCTGACATTTTAGCTTAACTTAATAATTGTATAAATATATTTTTAAACAAAATTGGACGCATTCAACTGTAATTGTAAATATAATTTTTAATTATATTTTAGTCCTCTTATAATGTATGTTTACTAATTTAAATATTTTTAGAAGATAATTTATATATATATATATATATATTATTCTTAAATGTTAATATATTATATATAATTTATATATATATATTTAATTTAAATTTAATTTTATTTATTAACTAGTTTACACCACAATTATTGTTAAATAGATAATCTATTATTTTTTCTTTATTTATTTATTATATAAAAAACATTATAAAGAACAAATTACGTACAATGTATATCTTATATCTATATCTTATATATATATCTTATATACCGGTATTTATTTGCCATATTTAATTTTATTGTATATATAGGCACTACATGAGTCAATGCCAGACTACATTGCAATGTAATGCACGTTGAATATGGCAATAAAGCGTTATTATTATTATAACATGTGAAATCAGACTGTCCTGTAATGCTATATAGAGCTGTATAGTTGTGAATCCTGATCAGTGACAATCAGAAGGGAATTCACTAACAACAGATAAGTAGTTCCAGAGACGACAGCTCAGAGATGTGTGGACAGAAATCAAAAATAGTGACAACTTTAACAGAACAGCTAACACTCAAATAGAGAACATGTGCTTATTATGTCTCTTCCAGAAGATATAGACAATGCAAGGTGAATACAATTTCTCTCATAGAAGTTGAGACCAGTACTGGACCACCAGTTCCTCTGATCAAACTCCTACTGAACCCCACATAAACTGAAGGCCTGTGCCTAACAGTTACTTACTGTGCCAGTTGTGAGAGACGACGTCATCTGTCTGACATGCAGCGATACCATGCAACTGTTCCACGTCCACACCGCCATCAGCCAACTGCAACCAGGAAGACAATGGTACATACAGTAAACTCACTAACTCGCCATATACCATACTCTCTTTCTGGTTGTTTCCAGCACTCTGCAATGTTATATTAAGTGATTAGTCTGTATGTATTATGATCTTAAAAGGTCTCATTCAACTAGTCTGTATGTATATATCTTATGAAGTCAGTCTTATTCAACTAGTCAGCCATTTTTAAAACTTGATAAACATTTGAATAACTTAAACATATTTTTCTGTAGCTTTCTTATAGAACAATAAACCAGTTTCCAAGCCAACCTACTTCTTCATGGACGGCGATGAAGTTGCTATCACTCTCGGAGACAAGTTTCTTGAGCATGTTCAGAGCAGGGCCTGACTGGATCCGAGACCATGGACTGGGGGTGTTAGTAGCTGACCCCGCCACAGGTGACGCCCCATACACACGCTGACCCTTCTGCAGAAAAAAACAGCAAATCATGATCTCGGTCTGAAAGGTTATCATCAAGACTATTCAGCCCAAATTGTAAGATGCAAGTAAAATATAAATCAGACAAGATTAGTGTGCATTGTAATACATTTTAACATAGGTTTTTTTATGTTTCAGGATCAGTTTCTGCTGCACTACAACTTGTGTTAATGCATGACTTGACTACAACAACTCACACATGACTACAGCAACATGTTGAAACAACTCATGCGTACTGTACCACCCAACAATGTTCAGTAAGTGTAAAATACTGCAGACACGTTGAATCAAAAATCGCAATAGAATAAAAAAACTGTTACCTTTGTTACCAAAATAATTATGCAATAATCATAGTTTAGTTAATTATGCAAACAACTGGCTATATATCAATAACTAAATAAAACAAACAATCGCGGTCTTAGTAACAGCACATACTTGTTCCAATTGTAAGAAAATGACTAACTTTATATGAGCCATCGGACATTAAAAATACAAATTAACCCTTTTTATAAGAAAAATATGTACCTGTGGGGTCATCGTGGAGTCGACCTTGAATGCTTTGAGGGCCTCAGATGACAGAGTCTTGCGGATGACCTTTGCCCTCGTGTAGCTGTCATAGAGGGTGAGAACTACATTCCTGTTGCCCTCAGTCCAGGCCGCCTTCATGCACGAGATGTGCACCTTGTGTCGTGCCCTGACCTCCTGCAACACACACACATACCTGTAGAACACTGCCTAAGTTACCCCCTAGTGAGACATTAACGTACTTGCCTAAGAATGAAGCACACTTGTTCTAATATTTCTGAGTTAATGCGGTGCTGAGATCAATGCGATTAAGTGGGGCTGAAACGCTTGAACAACCATTGTCCAAACATGAGCACGCACCATTTACATGATTTCATGATCACGGAGGTGTGTTTTAAAGAACTTTTCAAACTTTGACATTTCTGGCACTGTGTGCCACCATTACTCTTAAGCTGCATTTGGTTTGACTACCATAACATGTGTATTTCTAGCCTCGACTTTGAAGTCAGGGTGTGGTATTAAAGGGTGTGGTATTAAATAAGGTTTTTGCCTGCAACAAATTGCACTGATGAAAGTCGGGATTTATGTCAAGTTGGGGTGCAGCTTTAATTACGGGGGGTTGCTAGAAATACAAAATTTACGGTCGCTCCTTGCTATTCAATGTAGATGTTTGATTTTTTCAGATTTACTGCATTAATAGACATATGAATATGGTACCCCAATATATATGATAGCATTATATAAACGGTTTTATTTCGAACATGTATAAATATTATTTGTTAATCTATATACTGCCTACCATGTCTTTATGTTTGGGCAATGGTTGTTCAAGTGTGTCATCCACCCCTTAAGTGGTGGCCACAGAGGACTTTGGTGGGTCGGTAAATGTCACGTAGTCACAGGTGGAAGAGGGTGAAGAAGTAGGGCAACTAACCTGCTGGGAGTGAGACGTGTCAGGGGAAGGAAGTAGGGCAACTAACCTGCTGGGAGTGAGACGTGTCAGGGGAAGGAAGTAGGGCAACTAACCTGCTGGGAGTGAGACGTGTCAGGGGAAGGAAGTAGAGCAACTAACCTGCTGGGAGTGAGACGTGTCAGGGGAAGGAAGTAGAGCAACTAACCTGCTGGGAGTGAGACATGTCAGGGGAAGGAAGTAGAGCAACTAACCTGCTGGGAGTGAGACGTGTCAGGGGAAGGAAGTAGGGCAACTAACCTGCTGGGAGTGAGACGTGTCAGGGGAAGGAAGTAGAGCAACTAACCTGCTGGGAGTGAGACGTGTCAGGGGAAGGAAGTAGGGCAACTAACCTGCTGGGAGTGAGACGTGTCAGGGGAAGGAAGTAGGGCAACTAACCTGCTGGGAGTGAGACGTGTCAGGGGAAGGAAGTAGGGCAACTAACCTGCTGGGAGTGAGACGTGTCAGGGGAAGGAAGTAGGGCAACTAACCTGCTGGGAGTGAGACGTGTCAGGGGAAGGAAGTAGGGCAACTAACCTGCTGGGAGTGAGACGTGTCAGGGGAAGGAAGTAGGGCAACTAACCTGCTGGGAGTGAGACGTGTCAGGGGAAGGAAGTAGGGCAACTAACCTGCTGGGAGTGAGACGTGTCAGGGGAAGGAAGTAGGGCAACTAACCTGCTGGGAGTGAGACGTGTCAGGGCAAGGAAGTAGGGCAACTAACCTGCTGGGAGTGAGACGTGTCAGGGGAAGGAAGTAGGGCAACTAACCTGCTGGGAGTGAGACATGTCAGGGGAAGGAAGTAGGGCAACTAACCTGCTGGGAGTGAGACGTGTCAGGGGAAGGAAGTAGGGCAACTAACCTGCTGGGAGTGAGACGTGTCAGGGGAAGGAAGTAGGGCAACTAACCTGCTGGGAGTGAGACGTGTCAGGGGAAGGAAGTAGGGCAACTAACCTGCTGGGAGTGAGACGTGTCAGGGGAAGGAAGTAGGGCAACTAACCTGCTGGGAGTGACACGTGTCAGGGGAAGGAAGTAGGGCAACTAACCTGCTGGGAGTGAGACGTGTCAGGGGAAGGAAGTAGGGCAACTAACCTGCTGGGAGTGAGACGTGTCAGGGGAAGGAAGTAGGGCAACTAACCTGCTGGGAGTGAGACGTGTCAGGGGAAGGAAGTAGGGCAACTAACCTGCTGGGAGTGAGACGTGTCAGGGGAAGGAAGTAGAGCAACTAACCTGCTTGGAGTGAGACGTGTCAGGGGAAGGAAGTAGGGCAACTAACCTGCTGGGAGTGAGACGTGTCAGGGGAAGGAAGTAGGGCAACTAACCTGCTGGGAGTGAGACGTGTCAGGGGAAGGAAGTAGGGCAACTAACCTGCTGGGAGTGAGACGTGTCAGGGGAAGGAAGTAGGGCAACTAACCTGCTGGGAGTGAGACGTGTCAGGGGAAGGAAGTAGGGCAACTAACCTGCTGGGAGTGAGACGTGTCAGGGGAAGGAAGTAGGGCAACTAACCTGCTGGGAGTGAGACGTGTCAGGGGAAGGAAGTAGGGCAACTAACCTGCTGGGAGTGAGACGTGTCAGGGGAAGGAAGTAGGGCAACTAACCTGCTGGGAGTGAGACGTGTCAGGGGAAGGAAGTAGGGCAACTAACCTGCTGGGAGTGAGACGTGTCAGGGGAAGGAAGTAGGGCAACTAACCTGCTGGGAGTGAGACGTGTCAGGGGAAGGAAGTAGAGCAACTAACCTGCTGGGAGTGAGACGTGTCAGGGGAAGGAAGTAGGGCAACTAACCTGCTGGGAGTGAGACGTGTCAGGGGAAGGAAGTAGGGCAACTAACCTGCTGGGAGTGAGACGTGTCAGGGGTAGATTCCTCACGTGTCTCTTCCGCCCTGCGATAGTTCACCCTACAGATACACACAGTGATGTTTGAATCTGAGATCCTATCTAATATGTCTGTCATGAGATGTCTACCTTTTTATATATTACCCCCTCTCATTTGCCAACCCAGATTTCACATATTCATAACAAAACACCCTACTCAAATGTGTTACAAAATGTAAATAATTATTAAAATAAATTATGAAATAAATAGGGCTTAAGTAAATGGTTATCATCATTAAGACATCTCTACATGTACTAAGAGTAAAACTAATGGTTGTTAATGTA
Source organism: Ridgeia piscesae (assembly GCA_025642075.2). NCBI lineage: Eukaryota > Metazoa > Annelida > Polychaeta > Sabellida > Siboglinidae > Ridgeia > Ridgeia piscesae. The sequence continues at coordinate 42,948 of JAODUO010000998.1, forward strand.
ATACTAATGTGATAATTATATACTAAAATCCCAATTAAATCTTTGTTCAGCAGTGTTTGCAAAGAATAAATTAATGTACTATAAATAAACATACCAATATATTAAAAAGATATTATCACACTTATGAGTTTGAATAAAATACAGTTGTTAAATAACTAATTACACATTATATTGGGAGTTAGATTAAAATAACAATTACTATAAAATATATAGGTAAATAGAATAATCGGTAGCTATAAAAAATGAATTTGAAAAATAAATTATACATTAGTAATTTTGCTCAAAATCTGAAGTTCACACACACAATGTGTTGGTGAGGCTGGAGACTAGCTTGAGTGAAACAAGTCATTCCTGAAGTTTGTTTGTAATCATGACACCATCCGACTTACTTCTGTACACTGGCGAAGAAGCTTTTGTCACTTTGTCCACGCATTGAGATGTTTGTCTACAAAACAACCCCAGTTTCTCCTGCTGTACTGAGTTTATATGAAATAAACTGCTATTCTTTGTGGATGGTAACATGTGTAGTGTGTTAAGTGTTTGTAGTTTTGCACCATTTTTGGGAGATTTTATGCCACCGAGTAAGTTAACATGAACTGTTACATCACATTGCAACTTTACCTTGCAATGCAATTTTAACAGCTGTGGACAAGGTTTACATCAAACATTAATTAATTAACAATTGATTATCTAAAATAGAAGCACTGAAGGTAGAGGTTGGTGTGAAGAAACTTTCAAGAAAATCTGTTGATTAATCAATGAAATTCAATTAAATGTATGATATAAAGAAGAGGATGACCACAATAGAGATGAGGTGATTACAAAGAGATTTGTGTAACTGGGAAAGGGGTGACAAACAGATGGGAGGAATGGAGACAGAAGAGAGTGAACCCTTCCACCGTAATTACCGCTGCGGCTGCCATGTCGACACTACACAGCCAGACAGTGGCGCCATCTAGGTCGCAGTCGAGCTGACTGACGGTCCAGCAGGCTTGGGGGCGCCGCCTGAGGTCGTCAGGGAGGGTCTGCTTGTGCAGCTGCAGTCCCACAGTGAGGTTAAAGGAATCACCCTCCATCTCCGCCCCGCTCTGCTTGGCGTACGACATCCAATAGAAGACGTGGAAGCGACTCACGTTGAACGACAACTGCACATGTCTGCAAGAAAATGTGTGCAACAAGAAAGGTTAAAGGTGAGGTCTTTCACAGTGAGGCTTCCGGTCAGTAGGACTTGTCAAAACATTTGTCTACGGTTCTTCCGGCAGAATGTTCAACACCAACTCGATTTCTCTGGGAAGCATTAAGCCACACTGCAATTACTGTGCGAAGTATATGTATTCATATGTATCATGGCTTTTCTTCACGGATGAAGATTGAGGAAGAGGGAAAAGTCTGAGTCTGGCCTAGTCACGCTGGTGACTGATGACGTCTATACGGGACAGGTAGATCCAACCACAGTGGCTGCAGGTGAAGGTCTGTTTCGAGGTGGTTGATGAAGGGACCTGGGGACCGTTTCTCTAAGATAAAGAGCTCCTAAGGAAAATGCATCATTAAATAAAATGTGTTGTTAAATTAAATTAGTTGTTTAAAATCACAAGCAGCCATTGCCATTATACTGTGGACATTATTTCCATGACACACCCGTGACAATGTCTTGCGGGCACATCATGGTGTTGACAGTTTTCAGGCATTCAAGATGATTAATGATCAAAATTTATTTTAAAGAGCAAAATCGGGTTTAAGATTTTGTTAGTGAAATGGTCCTGCTGGTTTTTTCGTCTCCTCCTTTTCTCTATCCTGGCCCTTAAAGGGGACTGTTGTTAGTTCATGTGATTGGCTGCTTGTTTTGTCTACTGGCAGTGATCAATGTCACAAGTGGTGACAGGCTTTCTTCAAACAGTCTTTGTACCTCTTCTGTGGCGCCCCTTTGTCATGGTGGCCAGGTCACTGTTCAGTACAATCTGTGGCAGCCGATGTACACAGCATCAAGTCCAGATACTCATCTATGTACTTAATATACTACTTTATGAACTCACATATGGAGCAAATGAGCAGGGATAGGGCACTGGACTTTCAATCAAGAAAACCCAGTTTCACATCCTGTGTGGCCGTGTTGAATGTTGAACCTCAGGCAAGTTTGTTCACGCTACATTGCTCTAGATCACTCATCTGTATGAACGAGTAGACAGTGGGTGGATATTTGTGGATGAATAGCTTTTGCACAATAACATCAGCATGGCTGAATGTTTTGCATGCAAGTCAAGATGATGTTCGATTGAACAGGTCTTCCAGGGAGTATTGTGTGAAGTGCTTTGAGCTGTCTTAAAGCGACATGGTCGGTTCGTGGCTTTTTATTTTTATTGCAAAATCATGTTATACGGTATAATTATACCTATTATAGCGTAAAGACCGTCAAAATATGTTTTCATGTACCATTTAGGGGTTGAAAATAGACGCAGTAAGGACGCTTAACTCTGTGTATACATCGACCACGAGGCGTTTTAGAAACTGTTGTAGGCGTGGCTAAAAGCCCAGAAGGAAATGCATGATCACGCGATGCAGTATCACGTGAACACTAACGCCACACCCAGCCAGGTGCACCGCTCCCAGTTGGTAAAGGTCAAAGTGAGTGTCACTCGCGGCGATTTGAGTGACAGCATCGGGATTCTTATAAACATTCTAAGTTTAACATTACGAAGTCAGTTCTGTTTCGATAAAACATTTATTGGCGGTCAGGACGCTACAACAGTTATAACTTATACTGATTAACATGATTTTGCAATAAAAATAAAAAGCCACGAACTGATCATGTCGTTTTAAGACTGGATATTGCGTGATATAAAAACAAATCCTTTCTTTACTTTAAAAAATTTCTAAACTTTGGGGAAAAAACAGGAGAATTAACATTGTTAAAACAGATCAAGGGGAACAAGACCAGAGCCAGGCCACTTACTTGTAGTGTCTGCCCAGCTGTGGTTTCCTGGGCGGGGTCCAGTTGAAGTACTGACCCCTCCTGATGGGGCGAGACACTCGGGCCAGGCACATCTGTAGTGGACAACAGGGAAACTGATGTCGGGCGCACAAGTAGGAAAGGGGTTCTTAATCGGGCTCTGTCTACTAGATAGTGTGCAAGATATGTAGGCTTAAGCAAGGTCATCTCCCATCTCTCCACTGTCTCCCACCTCCCCTCTCCTTCCTGCCTGCCCGCCCACCCATCTGTCTCCCCCTCCCTCCCTACCCATATATCTTACTCCCCTTCTGTCTGAGCTGGCTGCTTCAACAGACACCAATACTAGTCTTAGTGGCAGTCTCCTTCACCCTTTTCAGTTTATCTACAGCACCTAACGTTCCGTGGTTAGTGTAAATAAATAACATTAACCGTTCAATGTTTACACTGTACATTTTCATTAAGAGCATCTGCTGTTGTCAATACATATAATTTCCACGTTTAGCTGTAGATATTCTTCTTTTGTAAACTGGACTAGTGAAGCAACTAACCAGGAAAACAGGTGAATGGACCTCGGCACCTGTGACGAGATTCACTTACATTGCCTTTATAGTCAGTTGACTTAGTGTGTCACCTGAACTCACCTTGATTTTGTCGAGCCAACGGAGAGTGCTGCCGTAGAAGAGACACTTGGAGACGCATGCGCCCTCTTGAGGCTTCACATCAAAACTCACGCTCATGTTTACATTCTGGGAGCGAAACGCTCGATATGAATCGTGCTCCTGAACCAGAAACGTCCATAATTATGTTTAACATGCCCTTAATTTGTTAGACAAGTAAAACACAATTAAATAACAAATCACAGAATATTCAGATGAATTAATATGAAACACTGCAGAAGGTGCAAAGTATTTGAATGTGTCACTTGTTTGGATGCGACAACAAATATCATACATTGTCATTCAAGACATAACTAGGTACACCACTGGAAAGATGGCAGAATATCCCAAAATGTCGCAAACAGTTTCACATTTTTGACACCCATTTCAGTAAGTTTGTCGGACCTGTTTGCAAGGCAACAAGCATTTACATGTGAACTGATGGGACATGGTTTGAGAGGAAGATGTTACCCACCTGCATGGAGTACTCTGGTACTTTGTCTGGGGCACAGGGCATCACACCATGGTGGTCATTAGGGTCTCCTAGACAGAGCCACGTCAGCCGGACACTGGAACATTGACCACACTACGTCATAATTTGGCTGCAATCAAGCAGGCTATGAAGTAAAAGTAATTTCTTACACTGTGTGGTATCTTTTGAAGAGTTCAAAGTGCTTTATAGTTTACTTCAAGGCAGACATGTTCAACTGAACACAATATATTGGCTTCTCTGGGAAGCACTCAGCCATGCTGCAACTAATGCACACTATTCATTCACAAACATCCAATCAATGATAATATTGCTACGTGGACTGCAGCAATGTAGAGTCAACAAACTTGCCCAAGGTTCAACATGGAGCAATGTAGAGTCAACAAACTCGCCCAAGGTTCAACATGGAGCAATGTAGAGTCAACAAACTCGCCCAAGGTTCAACATGGTGCAATGTAGAGTCAACAAACTCGCCCAAGGTTCAACATGGAGCAATGTAGAGTCAACAAACTTGCCCAAGGTTCAACATGGAGCAATGTAGAGTCAACAAACTTGCCCAAGGTTCAACATGGAGCAATGTAGAGTCAACAAACTTGCCCAAGGTTCAACATGGAGCAATGTAGAGTCAACAAACTTGCCTAAGGTTCAACATGGAGCAATGTAGAGTCAACAAACTTGCCCAAGGTTCAACATGGAGCAATGTAGAGTCAACAAACTTGCCCAAGGTTCAACATGGAGCAATGTAGAGTCAACAAACTCACCCAAGGTTCGAGGATTTACATAGCTACGTTCTCTCAGCTGTGAGTGTGATTCTCTAGCCATTGCACTCAACACTAAACATGATCTTTTACCTTAAAGTCATACCTTAGTTCAGCTGTGAGGTAAATTGACTGGAAATAACTTATGCTGTGGATGCTGTTGTCACTGGCAGATAGGGAATTATTTACAACAAATATTGGCTCCGATGATAGCCCCATTGTCATAGATCAATGTCAGATCCTGCTCAAAGGGTGTGTATGCTAATTACGGCATGTATGTTAAATAGAATGAATATGGTAGATGACAAGTGCAAAAAAGTCATACCAGAAGCGTAGGTCTGGCAGATGCAGGAGCTGACAGTCATCATACTTGGAGGCTGTCCTTGCACACACATTCAGGTCACCCTTGAGCAGCCATTTACCTGCAAACACCACCCCTTGAACATACACCAGTTGTGACAACAACACCTACCCAAACACTGCCGTTGCACCCATGTAATAAATCCTGACAATGTAAAAGGAAATAAAAGTTTCTTGCCCAATGCACTTAACATAGTTAAGGCCAAACACCACAGGTGAAGTGGTGTTTTCTTGAAGGAAATAAACGTTTCTTGCCCAATGCACTTAACATAGTTAAGGCCAAACACCACAGGTGAAGTGGTGTTTTCTTGAAGGAAATAAAAGTTTCTTGCCCAATGCACTTAACATAGTTAAGGCCAAACACCACAGGTGAAGTGGTGTTTTCTTGAAGGAAATAACAGTTTCTTGCCCAATGCACTCAACATAGTTACGGCCAAACACCACAGGTGAAGTGGTGTTTTCTTGAAGGAAATAAAAACAAGGCATTCGCTGAAATCCATTTTTTTGTTTACGTGTACAGAAAATTTATCATTGTATATAGCATTTGACAACATTTAAAAAATGTAGAAAAATACATGTGTAATATAGATTTGATTAGAAAGCCTTATGTGTAGCAATTCCCGTGGAAGTTTGAGATTTAATGAGCTACATGTTATTATGGCTTTATCGTTGGCATCACTCATGTTATGGATACTATTAATGCATTGGTGCATGTCTACAGGTTAACGTTTTAGTCGAAACGAGTATCAGAATGTGTTGTACGAGATTCCGTTGTAATATAAACATTAGTCACCATAGAAAAAGAAACACTTATCTTAGTTTTACATGAATCATATTATATTAAACAATTAAGTCAAATAAGTACGGTGGTTTTGGCACTTTTGCCGAGTTTCCCACTTTCAACCCGTTTTCGTAATTGTATCAAATGCAGCCCACAGGAGATAATCTAGACTAGTAACCACATATACCAAACATATACTGAATTCAGCTTCAAAAAGAAATTATGTATAGTCCATAATATTTTATCACAATAGTATAGATTAATGTAGGAGCTGTTATACAATTTAATATAATCTAAAATCTGTCGGTATTGCTAGCTCGCTTGGTAGACATGTTAGTATGTCGCACTTCATTTACTTTAAAAAAATTAAACATCAAGTTTTTTCTGTATACTAACCACAAATGTAATAAATAAAAACACAACATTTTGACCAAGCACAAGGCACCTACCATTGGTCCAGTCGAGTGCGAGGTTGGACCACGTCCAGTCCATGAGCTCCGTGGTGTTGTAGGGGTCAAGGGAGGCATGGTAGAACCAGCTCATCGTCTGAACCGACATCGTGAGGCGGCCATGGAGGAGAAGGCGAGACTTGTCCCAGAATGCTAAGGGGGCGCTCGGGTCGAGGGACGGCTGGTTGACCAGGTTCAAAGCCAGGTTGTACTGTGCGAAGCAGGGTTCCCAGCATGTCCCATAGGCCATGTTGAACACTGCCACGTCTACAGAGAACAAAGTATATGTAACGTTTCTGTACTTCCTTTCCTGTTGTAACGATAAATGTTGTGCTTACATTAATGAGATATCAATTCCGGATGTGTAGTAATAATTTATAATAGGAAGGCTGCTGTGTAGAAATTGGGAAGTTGAACATAAAACAGTACTGCAATTAACTCGATGTGTCTTGGGATTACTGCCAATAAAGCTTGTTTTCAAAATGGGAGGTAGCTTGATGTTTGTACAGTATCATAAACATAAAATATTAATTCCATGAGCAAGATGTTGCCATAGCAACAAATGGAACAAAAACAGTCAAATGTCTACCTTTCATGTGGGATGGATAAAACATTCTAAAAATATATTACATAAAAAGGGTATGACCTTACCACAACTGAGGTCATGGTAGAACTTGAGGGGTGGCATCCGACGCTGTACAGTCATGTTACCCCACGGTTGGGCAATCTCCACCACACAACTTCTTGTGGCTGCAAACATGATGGGGTCAGGTCAGGGGTCAGCGATGCAAAATTTCAAAAATTATAATGCATATGTAATGTCAGGAAAACTTGAAGACAAAACAAGATAGAGTTATTGTTTTTTTTTTTATAGAAAAGCTCACTTCTGTGATTTTGGCATAAATCAAACTTGAACATTGTTTTAATCCAAAATAAATTTGTGACGGCTTATCAATTATACTTTTATACTGTCGACACATCTGTCCACATGTTAGAACAGGACCATAGTTGATTCTACATAACATGTCACTACCACTACTACTACTACTGGGGGTACTACTACTACAACTACTACTCCACTACCAATACAACTACTACTACAACTACTATTACCACTACTACTACCACCACTACTACTATTACTATACCTACTACTACCACTATTATCGCTACTACTACTGGGATTACTACTACTACAACTACTACTATTACTACCACGATACTACTACTATTACTGCTATCACTATCACTATTACCACTATAACTACAACTACTACTACTACCGGGGGGTACTACTACTACAACTACTACCACTACTATACTACTAAAACAACATACTACTACAACTACAACCACTACTACAATACTACTACCACCACCACCAGTACTACTACTATTACATCTACTACTATTATTACTACTACCACCACTACTACAACTACTACTACAACTACTACTACCACTACTATTACTACAACTGCTATTACCTCTTCTACTACTACTACCACCATCACTACTTCTACTACTACTACTACTACCACTACTACAACTACTACTACAACTACTACTACCACTACTATTACTACAACTGCTATTACCTCTTCTATTACTACTACCACCATCACTACCACTACTACTACTACTCACCTCTGTCTGAGGCCATCTGCTCTGCCCCTACGAGTCTGCCCCAGACATGCATGGTCTCAATCTCAAGGAGGAGCTGGGGATAGTCTCTCAGCTGGAGGGTCCATGACCCCACACTTGCACTCACTTGGCGACACCACAGGGTCGAGAACTCTAACCCCTCCTCTGGGTAGGGGCTGCCAAGAGGAAATTGGGGATTTAGGATATGGGTGCACGAAATTACTAAGCACACTGCTAATATATTCTAAAAATTACATACTGTGATAAATATGAACACTGCTATGCCATTTTTATCAATTCATTAATGTCAACGTTTTAATTAGTTTTCACTATACGGTTGAATCTCGTTTTTGGTCACTCCGACGGTACTGTAAAGACATTATTTATTCAAACACCTAAATAAAATTGTAATTATCAGCTGTCAAAATCTACAGGTACCGATTCAGAGTCACAAATATTTATGAACATTGACATCATGCTTCATGTGACAACCTGCGCCATTTGTGACATCATTAGTTAGAAGTTATACTTAAATAAAGGTCACTGATACTTTTTGTCCAATTCATCAGAACAACAAATTATGTTACAGATGTGTACAAAAATGTAAGCAGGCAAAACAATAAACTATGTAGATTTTTAGGGTGTTCAAAACATATAGTGCCTGAATAGAGTGATTACAGTAGTCAGATCCTGAGGTAATCCAGGGACATTTTAAAATTATTTCTATACTAATGCACAGGACATATCTTGCAAATAAATATGGTCACTTCACTTCAGAATATAGTCTATAAGACAGTGAAAAATGACCAGATTCCCCTAGATTATCGTTCCAGTTACAGCCAATCATGGTCAAGTCATCTGGTCAGTCAGCCGCCCATCCAGATTTGTGTGACAATACCAATAAGAAGCCATGCACTTGGTGTGTGACGTTTCCATGGTGACCAGTAAACATGGAAAAAATATATGAAAGAAATAACAGAATGACTCCATTTCTTACCAGAGATAACATTTAGAGTAATGTTCTTTGTGGGTAATCTCATTCTGTAAATTGCCCTATCTCTGTGAGGACCACAAACCCATTGGCCTGTAAACTATGACCTACTCGCCTGGAACTATGACCTACTTGCTATGAACTATGACCTACTTGCCTAGAACTATGATCTACTCGCCTAGAACTATGACCTACTCGCCTGGAACTATGACCTACTTGCTATGAACTATGACCTACTCGCCTAGAACTATGATCTTCTTGCCTGTGGGAACTATGACCTACTTGCCTGTGAACTATGATCTACTTGCCTGTGAACAATGACCTACTGACCTGTCCTTATCGATGTCTCGCATGTGTCTCACCACGGTGTCATGGCCGTGCAGGGACGTATCAGCCAGCGCCACGATACGTAGTTGTGTCATCGTCCAGGTAAACAGTTTGGTCCTGCGAGCTGAGGATGTGTACAATTGTCGACAGCGTTCGATGTACACCTCGCTACTCATCTTACTGAGGGACGTGTACAACTCCTCCAACTTACTCGCTGCAAACAAACCACACAAGTCCACATTTACACCTAGCTACTCATCTTACTGCAAACAAACAACACAAGTCCATGTTGAGCCATGCACAAACATAACCTTCTGATCAAATCCTTCCCATTTACACTGACTTGTTGAATATGTTGTATTTTTTAAATAGTGGGATGGTGTACATTTTATTGTTGTTGAAAATAAATTACTTACTTACCGATAACCTTATGGTTTCATAATAAGATGATTCAGACTTCCAATTATAGTGCAATAGCAGCGGTTATTGTGAACCAACTAAAAATGCACTGTAATTGTAATAATTGTCTACATCATCACAGTGAACATACAAGTGAGCTAACAACCAGCAATGATGACGGTAGGGTTCTTCTTACCTGAGTAAAAAGAAGGTATGTTTTCCCATTGAACAAAGAGAAGTATTATTTGCCTAACTGGGTGACCCAATAAGTGAGAGAGGTAGACATTTGTGCAGCCAGGTGAGAGACTACCTGAGAGGAGTCCGTGTTTACGTCTTAGCTCCTGAATCTTCTTGTCCATGGCCAGTAGTCTCTTCTCGTTCTCCAGGTGTTCATCTGTCATCAACTGTCAACACACAACGCACCTGTGACAATAACATGTCAATGCAAAAGCGCCAATATACAATGTGTCTATGACATAAATGTGTCAATGCAATTGTCAACACATGACATGTATGTGACACATATCGATGCAAATGTTAACACTTGAAATGGCTGTGAAAAAAGTTATAATAATGTAACAATGGTGACATATTTCAAAATAGTAGACTACTTTTTCATGGGGTTCATAAATTAACCCCCGAAAGTTTGGTTTTCAAAATGCAAAGCGTCTAGGAAGAAACATTTAAACAAATTTCATATACAAATTATATATTGACAGACATGCACCATGTAAGCATACGCAACTGCTACTTTGATCGTATACAGATGATGGAAGTAGACATGGGTTTTTGATGCTTAAATTAAGGTAGAATAAAAAGACCCTCCCACAAGGGAGGTGACAGGACAGGGAGGTGAGAGGACAGGTGGATGACAGGACAGACCTGGTAGTTGTCACCAAGCTTCACCTCCAGTGGGTCGTCACTCAACTGCAGCAGCACATTCTGAAAGAGATGAAATAATAACCATAACATGTGGCCTTATACGTAGAAAGGTAACGGAATGTTTTTATATAGCACAATATCCAGTAGGATGTTACAAAAGCTACATAACAGTTATCATAATGTATCTGACACACCATGCATGTAAACAAGGTGCTCAGGTGTGTAGGCTCAGTGCTACAGTAACAGCAACAGGTAGAAGAAACTGAATGCTTTATCAAGATGTTACTAGAGTGCAGTGGCTCAGGGGTAGAGCTTCGGACTCTCGACTAAGATAACCTGGGTTCAATTTCTGTGCTGTGGTGTTAAACTGTGGGCTATTTTTTTCACTCTCCAGTTCACTCAGCTGTATGAATGAATACCTGGCTATGCACAGCGGTGGATATTTGTATGAGCAGCCTACATGTATTAATTGCAGCATAGCTGAATGCTTCCCAGAGAAGTTGAGATGGTGTTTGATTGAAAAGGTCTGCCAGGGAGTAGTGTAAAGCGCCTTGAGCAGTCCTGCTGCACTATACAAGAACTTACCTTTACTTTACTTTATTTGACTTTACTTTAGATGTATGACAACTATGAGATTTATGATTCACCTGTATGGAGATACAGAGATCAGAGGGCAACGTGCTGCTCTCTGTGAATGGTTTCTTCTCTATCTTGTGCACCAACTTGAGCCACTTGTTCAAGTTCTTCACCTGACGCAGTACATAAAACAGTCATGTGACCACCAATGACAATAAGGGGGTCTAGCTACACTGACGAGGGTTACTGCTAATTGATTCCAGGATGAACTAAGTTATGGACACAAAGCTCAATGGTCTTCCTTCAGCTTAGTTTATTTTACCCATTCCATTTTTTACACAGTTTAGTTATATTAATAAAGCATGTATAATTAATATAAAATCGATCGCGTGCACTATAAATCTAAGTGCTCTGGATGGCTAGTGGAATAACACAATAACAATTAGACAGTGTTTACACCTTTCTGGTGTTTGACATCCGAGTTATCCATCACACAACCAACTGCCCATAAAAAGTTCAATCAACCCATCAAAAACGAAGGCAGAACAAGTGGAATGTTCCGACATTCGGTTGTATATATTTAAAAAATTATGTTGCCAAATGTTTTCTTAACGACATAAGGCACAGCTGCCCAGGCACAAACTTACTGCAGAGAACCATGTAGTATTAATGTAATGAATATAATTAAACTGGCACAGTTTGGGCATGTAACATGACACACAAGCCTCCTGAACATGATCTTGCAGGGCGCCTGGAGGACAGACGCCCCTGTGGACGTCACAGGAAGAACTGGTTGGACAGTCTCATGGAATGGGCGGCTTTCTCCATGCCAGACTCCTCAACACAGCCACTGACAGGACTGGTGAAACACTGCAGCTGCATCATTACTCTGCCACCCGATGACCATAACATTACCTCTGCCACCCGATGACCATAACATTACCTCTGCCACCCGTTGACCATAACATTACCTCTGCCACCCGATGACCATAACATTACCTCTGCCACCCGTTGACCATAACATTACCTCTGTCACCCGTTGACCATAACATTACCTCTGTCACCCATTGACCATAACATTACCTCTGTCACCCGTTGACCATAACATTACCTCTGTCACCCATTGACCATAACATTACCTATGTCACCCGATGACCATAACATTACCTCTGTCACCAATTGACCATAACATTACCTCTGCCACCCGTTGACCATAACATTACCTCTGCCACCCGTTGACCATAACATTACCTCTGTCACCCATTGACCATAACATTACCTCTGTCACCCATTGACCATAACATTACCTCTGTCACCCATGACCATAACATTACCTCTGTCACCCGATGACCATAACATTACCTCTGTCACCCATTGACCATAACATTACCTCTGCCACCCGTTGACCATAACATTACCTCTGCCACCCGTTGACCATAACATTACCTCTGCCACCCGTTGACCATAACATTACCTCTGCCACCCGTTGACCATAACATTACCTCTGCCACCCGTTGACCATAACATTACCTCTGCCACCCGTTGACCATAACATTACCTCTGCCACCCGTTGACCATAACATTACCTCTGTCACCCATTGACCATAACATTACCTCTGCCACCCGTTGACCATAACATTACCTCTGCCACCCGATGACCATAACATTACCTCTGCCACCCGTTGACCATAACATTACCTCTGCCACCCGTTGACCATAACATTACCTCTGCTACCCAATGACGAAGTCAGTCAATGGACAGTGCACGTAAAAGTAAGTAATGTTATGCATATAAGCATTAATGGCATGGTGAAACATGATGTAATTTTGACTGTGACGTTTCCAAACAGTGACACACAGGGTCCAACAAACTGAGGGCAGTTACAAGTGTTCTGTTTTATGTAAATTTTTATTTTGTGTTTTCAGTCACTTCCACACATTCATGTCTCTCACCTCCTCCAGACATGCAGCAAAGTTGTAGGCAGGTGGGAAGACAATGCTGAGAGTGTCGAGGGTGAACACCCACGCCCTGTTCATGGGTAGGTCAAGTGTTCCAAGCGTGGACCTCTCCACCACCAGCTCAGGGCAGTGCTTGAGTCGTTCTAACTTCAGACTCTGAAATAGAGTCAACAGGTAATATCCTAAGTTTTGCCTTACAAATCCAAATGATTAACATATTCCAGGCACTACCTGAATATTTAAACAAATTATTATTGTATATAAAATTATCTCTACACAAATAACCTGAAGCATTATGCATAAAATCATGAACAGGGATATATATATATATATATATATATATATATATATAATTATATATAAGTTACTATTAGATCAACAGAGCATCAAGTATATATTATGGAAATGTCATGTTTTTAAACAGTAAATTATTTATGAGCTCAGTGAGCTCCAGTTTATAACTAGTTTAAACTTTTCATCACTGTCAACAAACTGATTGACGATTTTAAACCCAGAAAATATAATGGGATTTCTAGAACTTACGTGCCTTCTTTGGGTGAGTAAATGCACTTTTATGGAACCTTTGGTGAACTCACCTCCAGGGTAAAAACCGGATGTTGGTCTGCCAGAATGTTAAGTTGTGGACACTGGACACAAATATATCTGTCACCCGTCTCTAATGTCAAGCTGTTTGCCTGTATGGTGACACTGAAACATGTGACACTGTCTTCACCGAGTGAGGAAACAATGCAGGTATACAAAGAATCTAAATACTTGTACTTAACTTATATCTACAAGTTAATAATATTATATATTTTAAATGTACTACAACTGTCAATAATCCCATATTGTCAATGATCATACATGTTAAAGTTTATCATTTTACAACTGTCAGTCATCCTACAACTGTCAATGATGTTATAACTGACAATCATCTTACTCAACTGTCAATCACTCTACAAATGTCAATCATCCAACAACTGTCACACATCCTATAACTCTGAATCATCCTACAACTGTCAATCACCCTACAACAGTCAATCATCCCACAACTGTCAATCATCCAACAACTGTCAATCATCCACCAATAACAGTTTTATTTTTATCCTTGATTCCTTTCTGCAAGAGAGGTGTATGAATGTCCTCTTACTTACCTGTGTTGTCTTGAGAGCTTAGCAGATAGCTTGAGATCAGCATTCAGTGTCACACTGACCACTGTCCAGCCTTTGGGCTTCTCAACCTTATCGACCTTTGTCACTGATGGAGACCCTAAAAGAAATACCTATGTATTTTGTGCATATTGTGTTCGGATTTGGAGCACTTTTTATTAAAATCATAGATGTACAACTTAAAGTGTTCACTGTAACTGTGGTGACCCTACCTGTGAGAGACTGTTTGAAGTGGACGAGGTCCTGCCAGACATGACACACACACAGGTGGAAGGCATGGCTCCATGACAGGTGAACCAACTCCTCCAGTCTCACCTGTACTTTCTGAAACAAACACACCTGTGTCTTCAGGCAACTGAGTGCATCTAGAGACATGCATGTTTGCTCAACCGGAGCAAACAATATAACAATATATGTATGTATGTATTATATATATATATATATATATATATATACATATACATATATTTATATATAATATATATATATATTAATATATATATATATATATATATATATATATATATATACATGCTGTTAATTATCCTTTGAAAATGGGGTGTGTATTATTATTTAGTAGACATAGATACACATCTTGATCAGCTTCCATGTATGCAAGTTCTTACACATACACGTTTACAGGGACATTTTTGGACAGGTAAAATTGTTATCCTACAAAAAGTCCTGACTGAGGGGGTATGAAACCATGAAACAACGTGCCACAATCTCCCTGCAAGACATGAGTATAGTTGGTTGATATCCTAAGTAAAATACAGTGTTTACTGAACCAGTTCTATTTCATCCCAGTCACTTTCTGCACTGTAAACCATGCACATGTCCACAACCCCAAACAAACCGGCAATTCAAAGAATTCAAACGCTTACAAGTTTGGCCATTTCCATGAGCGGCAATTGTTTTTACGACTTTCCCCAAAAAAAATGGTAAAGACTGGTATCAAGGCCAGTTTTAGTGTATGTCAGACATCGAGGAACAATAGAACATTGTTAGTCAACAGTCATCATGGATGTTCTTGGTGACATACCTTTGTTAGTGGCTTGTGGGTCAGTTGGAACACATTCACATGGGCAATGCCTTCGGGAAGGTCATGAGATTTCAACAGTGCCACACACTGGAAATAAAAATATCACATACTTCTAGATCCAGCACAAATGGAGGTATGGATTAGAAATTCTTAAATGAATGCAATTTTTTTTGAATTCATGTTTTATTTATATATAAACTATGTCTATTATGATACACTAATTGCTGCAGTTTGTTTACATGCAAATTTTTGTGGTTTTAGTCAGGATTTCTAGTGAATTTCCCATAAAATGTAGCAAGTCAAGATGAAAAGGACATGGTCTCACAAACCTTGTCTGTCTGGTGTGAATATGTCACATGTGACCCACTGATGTCAACTGTTGTGTCAACAGGTCTGTGTTGACAGTTGACGCTGTCAATACGCAGCATGCTGTAGACTGTAAAACCACAAACACTATGTCTGTTGCCCTTTTGTAAATCATTTTATAAATACATTGGCAAACAATTTCAATCCTCTGCATTATGACAATTTGGTGAATTGAGATTCACATAAACAAGGAGGGTCAGTTAGGAGAGAATGAGATTCACATAAACAAGGAGGGTCAGTTAGGAGAGAATGAGATTCACATAAACAAGGAGGGTCAGTTAGGAGAGAATGAGATTCACATAAACAAGGAGGGCCAGTTAGGAGAGAATGAGATTCACATAAACAAGGAGGGCCAGTTAGGAGAGAATGAGATTCACATAAACAAGGAGGGTCAGTTAGGAGAGAATGAGATTCACATAAACAAGGAGGGTCAGTTAGGAGAGAATGAGATTCACATAAACAAGGAGGGCCAGTTAGGAGAGAATGAGATTCACATAAACAAGGAGGGCCAGTTAGGAGAGAATGAGATTCACATAAACAAGGAGGGTCAGTTACGAAAGAATGAGATTCACATAAACAAGGAGGGTCAGTTAGGAGAGAATGAGATTCACATAAACAAGGAGGGCCAGTTAGGAGAGAATGAGATTCACATAATGATATTTAACCAAGGAATAATATTCCCCGTTTAGGCCAGTACATTGGTCTGCAAATGGGTAAAATGAACCTTGTCATGTTTTAAAAGTTGCTCATCCAGATCATGTTTATAGTATTTGTTTATGTGAAAATCAAATCATCCTTCATACAATAAGCAACTTGCATTTCCATAACCATAGTAACAGGTTAATCTTTAAAATCTTGATAGCACTAGCAGTGCTTTAAAAAAAGGTCCCATGGATAGTTGAATTCACACGTCACATCTTCTTGTTGATACTAACAAACAACTGATCAATAAAATTCTTAAAAAACAAAATATTATTTTACCATTTGTTTTATATGAAACAAACAGCAATGATGAAAATCATTTAAACATGTAAAATATTTTCAAGAAAGGACGTACCACCGGTGTCTGTGCAAGTGAACACATTCAGACTGTTACACCTGAGCTGCAGTTGAAGGGTGGCAGGACGCCTCTGTCTGTCAGACTGTCCCTCCTCCACCCCCGCCATCTGCGCCCTCCCTCTAGGGCGCATCACAGCCATGAGGGCGGTGGTCAGCTTGCCTGTGACAGTGAGCCCAAGGGTGGAGAGTTCCACCTGGAGACTGTCTGCCATCGCCTCAATACACACCTCACTCGTCAGCTGGTTCATCTGCAACAGCCAATCACCATCTGACCTGACCTACATGTTGCCTAGCAACAAGGCCTATGAAGGCATATATATGGATGCCAATCACGTGGAATATTTGGTGCTGTATATATTTTATTTAAATTCTAGCCCCAACTTTTTTTCATTATGACAAAAGTAGACACAAACTGCTTGTGTGACAACAGTATGTGGTAATCTTTATTCTATAAGTTTCCGCAGTAGCAAAATAATTCCTGTAACCATTATTAACATTGTTGGCAAAGACAAAGCCAATCTGATTGTGGTGTATCAGAATCCATCAACTCAACATAATAGTAAATGCTACGTTACACTGTGACAGGTAACTAACTAGTTAGAGGAGTTTGGCAGGAATCATAGCTTTATGCAGAGACCCATCCACCCACCATTAGGATGGGTAAAAACAGTTGTGGATGGGTAGAAATATGGGTGGACAGGTAAAAAATGAAGGAGTGTTAAATCAGAAGGTAATATAGTTTCATTCCGCCAACGTCTAAAAACCTATCTCTTTAATGCAGCCTATCCTCCTTAGCTTCCTCATCCATCCATTGACGATTCATGCATTGTTTTCGATTACGAGTTTGTTTAATCCCTTGGTTTTGTCGCGCCACTGAGCTTGATCTTCGAGGATATTGGCACAAAAGAAGTCATTATTATTATTATAAATGGTGTCACGTGTGTGTTTGTAGTCCATTTCAGGTTATCAGACACATTTTTAAGTTTGTAAACTTGCTTAACAGTTAACATCCATTTGTCCACCAAAACATGTGTGACAAGCAATAATTTGGTTCTGCATAAAGCCCTGACAGGAATGTTTATAATTTTATTGATAATATGCAGGTAACGGAGTGAGACAGGTGTAAACACAGTTACAATAAACATATCCAGGTTTCGGATGGTGCAATGACACATATAGAGGGGCCTTACCCCCATCAGGTTTTGGAAATATATTTGTTTAACTACCACTAATCACACTTTTACATGCTACATGTTCGTCTCTCCCCCCTTCCAAAATTGACAATGAACATGTCCAGGTGTGTGACAGGTGTACTTACATTGACAATGAACATGTCCAGATGGGTGACAGGTGTACTTACGTTGACAATGAACATGTCCAGGTGGGTGACAGGTGTACTTACGTTGACAATGAACATGTCCAGGTGGGTGACAGGTGTACTTACATTGACAATGAACATGTCCAGGTGGGTGACAGGTGTACTTACGTTGACAATGAACATGTCCAGGTGTGTGACAGGTGTACTTAAGTTGACAATGAACATGTCCAGGTGGGTGACAGGTGTACTTACATTGACAATGAACATGTCCAGGTGGGTGACAGGTGTACTTACGTTGACAATGAACATGTCCAGGTGGGTGACAGGTGTACTTACATTGACAATGAACATGTCCAGGTGGGTGACAGGTGTACTTACGTTGACAATGAACATGTCCAGGTGTGTGACAGGTGTACTTAAGTTGACAATGAACATGTCCAGGTGGGTGACAGGTGTACTTACATTGACAATGAACATGTCCAGGTGGGTGACAGGTGTACTTACATTGACAATGAACATGTCCAGGTGGGTGACAGGTGTACTTACATTGACAATGAACATGTCCAGGTGGGTGACAGGTGTACTTACGTTGACAATGAACATGTCCAGGTGGGTGACAGGTGTACTTACGTTGACAATGAACATGTCCAGGTAGAGGAGGGTGTTCCAGCGGTGTTGGCGGGGTGAGAGGTCAGTGGGGGAGTGACCGGGCTCATGCAGACTGCAGTAGAAACTGACCAGCTCAAAGTCTACGTGGACATCCCTCTGACGCAGCTCCACAGCGCCACCTACAGGCAGACAAGTTACCTGTGCCAAAAAGGGAAAGGTATGTTCTTTTACCATGCAATATCCAGTCCTTGTAACTGCTTAATGCACTCGACAATTTATACCCTGCAGTATTTTCATTAGGATTATTAAAATGGGGTCCTGTGACCCTGTTGTCTAGAAAGAAAATATGAAAATTATGTCCAAATATGCCTAAATCTAAACATAAAAATGGAGTC
Source organism: Ridgeia piscesae (assembly GCA_025642075.2). Taxonomy (NCBI): domain Eukaryota; kingdom Metazoa; phylum Annelida; class Polychaeta; order Sabellida; family Siboglinidae; genus Ridgeia; species Ridgeia piscesae. The sequence goes on from JAODUO010000998.1 coordinate 62,125, forward strand.
CTCAGTGTGGTGGATACTAGGTAGGTGTTAGTGTTTGGAAAACTAACTTTAAACACGACTAGCAAATAGTTACGCAGAGGAAGTACTTTTTCACAGAATTACTTTTTCACAATCAGTCATTACCCGGGGGCTGTGGGTTGACACACAGTGACAGTTTGCTGCTAGCAAAGCCAGCATTGACGCCACTGCAAGTTGCCGTGGCGACCACTGCTGTCGCATGATGAGTGTTGACTGTCACAGACAGTTTCTTGCTCAGGTGACACATCAGACCGGTGCTAACAAACACAGCAGGGGACAAAGTGATTCCTTAGTTCAAGTTTTTAGACAAATGCTGTCAACATTTTATATTTATGGATTAAATCAAGAACCTTCAATCCAAAATATGCATCAACAACACTCTGTCAAGATAATAACCTCAAACTGCATAACTGAAACTAATACCAAATTGTTGGTTTTTCACCAAAACAAATTCAAAACAAAGTAAAACTGTCACCCTGTGAATCATTTATGGTGTGAACTCCTTCCGTATGTCACATGTTATCTAGTTGTAGGACCCTTATTGTTGTGTAACTAATGCTCTGAAAACCTTATCTACCCTGTCATGGTTGTCACTCATTTCAGACAAAATACCTGGTAAGTAGGCATGTGGATACTACAATTCATACAATTATTAAACTGTAAACAGTGGTATAAAATGTAATTTGCAATAAAAATATTTGCCCTCAAACACCGAGTAGTGGTGGAATGACAGTTTATTAATAAGATAAATTTGGTATGAATGATCTATAAAGCAGTTATAATTTATGTTAAGTTTGTAAAGGATTACTAAAGAACAACGAAAACACTTCACAGGACTATGTCTGAAGCCACATTAAATTTGTAATTTTACTTTTAAATTGTTACCTTTTACGGAATCATCTATGTTCAGATATACATATACAATGAATAAACCTCACAAGCACATATTTAGCTTAAGCCACAATCCTTTCAAAGGTCTTACCTACATCACTAAACTTGTTCCGCTAAGTAAGGCTGACTACATAGTCACAGAACCACAAAATATGTTACGCACTAGGTAAAGCGTGATTGGGTCACCACCTACAGCACAAAAATATATTGCCACAGTGGCACCACCTAGTGGGAGAAAAACATCTGGGTACAAACTGACGTTATTTTTGCTTACAAAAATATCTCATGTTCTGCATCAGGTATTGGGGTGATGGGGATTGAAGCAATGATAAACACATCATGACACGACACGACACGACACGACACGACACGACACGACACGACACGACACGACACGACACGACACGACACGACACACTGCAATAACCTTTAACAGTCCCAAATGGGAAGAAGCTTACAAATGTGACATCACAAATATAATGAGCTTACCTAAGGGACGACTGGTGGCGCGGGGGTGCGACTGGGGGAGGGGTGAGGGTATCAGTGGGGGTGCGGGCAGGCAGTAGGGCGAGCCAGTAGAGCAACTCCTCGTGGTGATAGCCAAGTGTACAAGACTCAACCTGACTGACCACGTCCACTGTGTGGTCATCTGTCTGCAAGAATTTTTTTTTATTAATTCCTTTTTTAAATTCCTGGATCATGGGTTATAATTGGTATTAAGGTTTGTATTGTACATAAACCAACAGTTTGCAAAGTGAAACGAAACATGAAACAACCATAGAAACCAGACACACATGCTGCAAAAACTTCTATTATTCATACCTCTGTGTTAGTTTCATACTAGTTTTTGGACACCCTCAGAAAGGTAATTAGTTTTTGGACAGCCTGTGTGAGAGAAGGTTTGCTCGCTAGGCGGCAATACTAATGTGACCAACTGGCTGTAAAAACTGCCCAATTTATCAAAGATGTCACGCCACATTTTTCGTTAGGAATACTCCGGCAAACTGTCTTCTGCACCAGTACGTGCATGCATGTATGTGCGTGCATATCTGTTCACGTAGCGTCATATGGAGGAATGTAATTTTATTAGTACATAAACTATGACATGACAGACATAAACAGATGGGTTACTTTAGCTGATATGTCGAGAAGACCAAGACTAGCCAAGTGCACATGCGGAGATTCAGCAGAGACGCCTAAAACAGACAATGAAATGTTCGCCTTACACAACCTGCGAACTCCCTTTCACAGAGACTATCCATAAGTTACACATTTGAATGTTTCTGGCAATGTTCTGACTACAGCCATCCACATGTCTAGTATTCATATTATAGTGGTGTTGTATCCTATCAGAAAGAATGCTATACTATCCGTTGACATCAATGTGACGATTTCTGAATTTAACAATATAAAAATCAGTTAAGGCGAAGACACAGCAAATTCTGGGTAGTCAGTTTCCGAAAGAATTACAAATACTGGCAAGAAGCAACATACTAACATACCAATATGCAAGCAGGTGAAATATGCTTAAAACCAAAATAGACAATAAAATAGCATTGATATGCAATACCTACATACAGGATGGTGTGTGTGTACGTGCATTGCAAGCACGTGTGCAGTTTCATTTTTCATATTGTGGCCCACAAGTAAACTTGGGCATGTTACCTTCGAGTGAGCCCGATAGAAACTAAACTTACCTTTAATGAGTATCTGCAGTTGCGACTCGCTCGTCCTTGTGCCACTGTGCTGCACCCTGGTGTCAAGTGACTTAACCGACACACACAAGGTCCTATCAATCAAGACAACATTACTGACACTACGGTGGTGTAGCAATAAACATATATTTCATGTCTTATAGTAGTTACTGGCATGACGTAGGTGCATCCTACACAGTTAGCTGTATTTTATGTTACCACTTACAATCAATCATTTCAAAGATTACATAACATTTGGAAGTTAGCAGCAATCTATCTCAGCATACATGTCGTGCCGTAAAGGTTTAATTTTGTTCTTTTTTCTTGGTCTACTACCCCTGTCTCGCAGTATTTATTCACCCCACTGGACTTTCCTCTTCTAATGGCCAGTAGATCAATGATTACAATCACAACAGGTATGACGAGGATCAAGAGAAATCTGACCGACCCACAGGTGAAGAGTGTGGGAAGTAAACCTACCTTTGGATGCTGCTCTTACATATGCACACCTGAGCATCTTCTACGTGAAGCTTGGCCTGCTGTAACAGTAACAAGGCAAACATACACACCAAACACAGTTTCTGTCCTAGCCATATATTGTTTGACAAAGAGAAATCTGGGAATGGTTTTTCTGAACCTCAAAAAGGTTTTTATTTTTTAGCAGTATTTATTGCAATGATTATTGAAAAAAGTTGTCAGGCTATCATGTAAGTCATTGTAAAAGTTTAAACACACCTTACAAATACTATTAATGAAATCAATAATAAACAGACTTCTATAGATGTACACCAAGGGTTCTATAACAGGGAAGTCATTGTAAAAATCATCACAGAGTGAATTAAAGTTTAATTTCCATATGCGGGTACCCGCACACTGTACAAGCTAGTTAATTATATATCAAGTAGAACACTGCAGATTTGTAAGTAATGCATATAGCTGATGAAGTTTTCTTTATGCTTCACCAACAAACTGCTAAAACATGAGATGGCAGCTGTGGCTGTTTGATGTCTGAAGACGTACCAGTTGTGTGGTAGAGATGAGGTGGGTGACAGAGGACGAAGAGTTACCCCCTGCAAGCAGACACCGGGTCAATCTCATATACACTCACACCTGCATGTGTACACAAACATGTTCAGTTTTGTACACAAACATGTTCAGTTTTATATACTAACATGTTCAGTTTTGTACACTAACATGAAGTTCCTGAACAAACTGTTCATTTTATACACAAACTGCATTTGTACACAAACATGTTCAGTTTTATACACTAACATGTTCAGTTTTGTACACAAACATGTTCAGTTTTATACACAAACATGTTCAGTTTTGTACACAAACATGTTCAGCTTTGTACACAAACATGTTCAGCTTTGTACACAAACATGTTCAGCTTTGTACACAAACATATTCAGCTTTGTACACAAACATGTTCAGCTTTGTACACAAACATGTTCAGTTTTGTACACATGAATCCGGTCCAATGATGTTCAAATGTTACTGTGTATAAACAGTTTAAGTACAGTGCATTTGGTTTAATAAAAATATACACTTTTAATAGAAACAAACTGACTTCGTTATTAAATTATGAAAACTTTGAAACAGTAAATAGCATTATACTCAAGCAAGAAAAAAAATTTGCATTAATTTGACTGACCAGTTAACCCTGTTGTGGTCAGAATGTCTAAATCAACCTGAGCCCTTTTCGTGGCCAGAACAGCTGAATACACCTGAGTACAGACACACATTTAAACCATGTACCTTAAAACAGTGTCAGTCAATGATGATAATTTATTTTGGCAGTCCGGTACTTCTTGTCATGACCATCATGCAGTGATGCCAGTGAATATATTTTCAGCCAATAAGATTAAATTCCAACATTTGCTGCAGGGGTGAAAAACATGGAAGACATGAATTGTTCTGTATTTGCTGGCGATTTCTATGGTTAATTGCAAATTTTTGAGTGGTCTATTTTGTTATAAACAAATATTATTTTGCAGCGCAATGAAGCAAGTGGTGTTTTTTAGCTCTGTTGTAATTGTCATTATGTTGAACTTCAGTAAAAATAAAAAAACACTGTTATCAAACGGGAATGTTCTGCAGCATTATTACACATTTGAAAAAAAAAAATATCGACTTAATTATTCTGCTGGGATGATCGCAAAGAATGCCATTTTGTATAAAAATACACGCACCCAGAATTTTTTTTTTTAGTTTTATTTACCACAGATATGTAATTAGTTTTTATAGCATAGTAATTTATTAATATTTCATATGCAGCAAGTATCCGCAAATTATTTATAACCAATATTATTAAAAAATGTGTTGAAAAATTCTTCAAAATAATTTTTTGGTCCAACTTTGATAATTCATATTTGGGTAATAAAAGTACATATCTGGCACATATTTGGCTATTCACACCAGGAATTAATACTACAGATGTAGTGAAAATCGGACCAGAATTTATTTATTTGCATTTATGCAACTTAAGTATAGCACATGATTCAGTCATAGCACATCTCAATTTAATAGAATTCAACAGCAGGTATATATTTCCATTAATCTGGCCTTCAGAGGGTTAAACATAATAAAAATTTTGCCTGAACAATTCATACAAAGATCAAGGGCCCATTTCACTAACGTTGTTAAATGCTCTTAAACCAGATTTTGCACTTTAAAATAAATGTTAACAACAATCTTCAGGGTACGAAATAAGTCCGGTCCGATCGTCCGGGACGAGTAGTTTTAGAGCTCGGACTAGTACAGTTTTAGTAGAGTAGTCCGGTCGGACTAGCTATGACTTGAAAATGGCAGTATTACTTTTAGTAAAACAATAGACCAAAATGATAGAGCATACACTACAATAATCCAACATATATATATATATATATACTCAGGACTAGTCATCTATAAGTCAGCTAGTCCGACAGACTACCAGCTCGCGAAAAGTATCGTGCACCCTGAATCTTGAATACCTGAAAATTATCAACACCATGATGCGCTAGTGGGACATTGTCACTGGTGTGTCATGGAAATAATGTCCTCAGTATATATAGTATATGTGTTTTGAAAAAGCTCATTTAATTTAATAATGCATTTTGTGTAACGATAAATTTTCCTTAAGATCTCTTTGTCTTAGTGAAACAGTAGCCACATTACCAACCGACAACATCAAGAAGTCGACTGGCTTTACCTTCACCATCAACCCAAGGGTTGCGGGGAATCAACACAGATGGTGGGAGGTCTCACCAAATCATAAGTACTTCCCCAACAACTGCATGGTTACAGGAGAGAGGAAGGTCACTTCCCCAAAAACAACAACACATTTATATAATGCATGGCAGGGCTAATAGATTACTGGCTAACTTTCCCGCGAAATGAGCCTGAAGCCACATGAGTACAGAACACAATCGTGGAGGAATATGTAAAGTGCATGCTAACTTACCTCTTTGCCGTGATCTTACTCTAGGTGTCATAGAAAACAATTCTGACAATGCAGCTGAAAGTAAACAGTTGCCCTGGGTTACTAGTAATAATTAGTACTGACTTGCACCCGCCCACCCACAGTAGAACCATAACCATTGACGTTTATCATTATCGGTTATATCGGTTTTGTGTATGCAGGTAATTGAACTCAGAAAGAAAGAGACGAGTAGACTTTGGACACTCACAGAAGCAGCACATACAGCAGCCTAGAGTTAGTGTATAGATATCTAACAGATGTACACTTAAATTATCTACATTCTTAGCTGCTGTGTTACATGTTACCTAATGCTTTGTTCCTAAGATTGCTTAAAACGATTTGAACCATCTCAACCTGGATTATACTGAATGAGAATACAGTGGATTCATCACAACACTGCAGCAAATACATTCCACATATGTTGCATCAGTGGCTCTAACAGAACCATGTTCTAACAGAACCATGTTCTAACAGAACCATGTTCTAACAGAACCATGTTCTAACAGAACAATGTTCTAACAGAACCATGTTCTAACAGAACCATGTTCTAACAGAACAATGTTCTAACAGAACCATGTTCTAACAGAACCATGTTCTAACAGAACAATGTTCTAACAGAACCATGTTCTAACAGAACAATGTTCTAACAGAACCATGTTCTAACAGAACCATGTTCTAACAGAACAATGTTCTAACAGAACCATGTTCTAACAGAACAATGTTCTAACAGAACCATGTTCTAACAGAACCATGTTCTAACAGAACAATGTTCTAACAGAACCATGTCCTAACAGAACCATGTCCTAACAGAACCATGTCCTAACAGAACCATGTTCTAAAAGAACCATGTTCTAACAGAACCATTGTTCTAACAGAACCATGTTCTAACAGAACCATGTTCTAACAGAACCATGTTCTAACAGAACCATGTTCTAACAGAACCATGATGTCATGAATATGTATTTATTAATAGCATCTAGCATACCTTCAGTCAGCATGATACGTGGTCGACTTACATGAAGTTCCAGCCCCTGAAACATGAAGAATGATACAATAACAATGAGACCAGTCGGTAAAATATAAACATTAAAATTAAACTTTTGACGGTAACAATGACATTTTCTCGTGCAGTTGAAATGTACCGATTCTATCTGCCTCTGGATGACGACAATGGTTCACAATACAGCGACAATAGTAAAAACACCCATTCTAATAGTAAATACAACTATTTTGGCAGACACACACACACACACAAGTATATATATATATATATTATATATATATATATATATATATGTATATATATATATATTATTATACAGGTGAGTGAACTGAGGCACTGGAGAACAAACAAAATTGTTCCAGCAGCAGGATTTGAAACTGGGTTTCAATGATAACAAACAATGTTCTAGCCACTGTGCCCTAAAAGTCACATAGTTTTTACAAAAACGTTTTTTAAGGTGGCACATTTTGATAAGTTTAATGAATCGTTTTTTCTAAATAATATCTGATAAAAATATCCTCGATTTTGCATCGTTTTGTAATTATATCTGATAAAAAGTATTTCTCATTTAATTTATTTAAAATTCGGTCTGAAGGGCTAAAAGTGCTGCCACCTCTACTGCGTCTGAAATCGCACCGCGATCCCATTGCTGTTTTCTTTCCAACGCATAACGATGTTTTACTTTTTGATTAATCATGAAAACTACCTTACAAGTCAGCTAAAACTTCTCTCTCTAATAACACATATATCATATACATACGCTAGGCCATAACATTAAATCATTTAAATTGCTGTGAAGAATAAAATTCCCAAATCTAAATCGTGCTAAACTAAAGTCGACATCGCCTGCGGCTGTTACGCGCAGGCCGTAGATTACCGTGGCGTTACGTCGATATTTTGTCTCGGTGTCGCTAAATCTGGATTCCGGTTTTATCCTAAACTAACCTAAAACTTAGCCTATGTTTCTAAACTTTAATCATACACAAGTTTCTAAACTTATATACAATATGGATATTTAATCGCAGAGTTACGCGTAGCTACCGATGGTGACCATGTCCGCCATGTTGTCTTGCCGGCGAGTTCTTAATTGCGCGAGTTTGTTTCGTGAATTTTAGTTGTTTCAATAATGTGATTTAATTTTAAAACATAGTGTGTGTTTATAAATATATAAGATATGTGAGGAAAGTCTAGCGGCCGTTAGATGTCGTTTTCATAATTCGGTCAGAAAGTAAAAGATCGCCAAAATGAAAGGTCGTCATCAGGCGATTTATTGTTTTTATGGCATTATGCGCGTCCATGTGCGTTAGTCATGCGTTTAATGAGAGTTCATTGGGATATTTAGGTTAACAAATGTCCTGGCCACCTATCGGATGGTCGTTCGTCAGGGGTAAAATTCAAATTGCCATGGTCGTTGGTCGCGTCTGCCGGGTGGTCGTTGGTGAGGGAACGTTTATACAGCGTAGACATTCCGTCAATGAAAAAACGGTCGTAAAAAGCGGGTGGTTGTAAATGAGGGTGGTCGTTCGTGAGGGGTTCCACTGTATATATATATATATATATATATATATATATATTATACAGGTGAGTGAACTGAGGCACTGGAGAACAAACAAAATTGTTCCAACAGCAGGATTTGAAACTGGGTTCTCTCGATAGACAATGCAATGTTCTAACCACTGTGCTAACGTGACATAGTTGACACATGTAGAAGGTACCTGTATACGATGCTGAGATGTGGAGATGGCCACTGACAGCTGCTGACTGAATGACAGCTCTGCCAGACACACCTCCTCAGAACCTTCCTGAAACAGCAGCAAGACTTTTATTTCATTTTTAACTAATTTTACCCTAGTGCTCCCGGTAGAATCATTCGCTTCACAAGATTTGCTGGATATTGCACTGTCATTTTCTCTGTGTTATAATCTCTAGTACTTCCTGTTTTCAATTTATCATCAGCATGCCACTTTTCAAGTTATGCCAACGCTTGATGCCCCGAACTGACCTGCTTGAATTAACCTTATGTAATGGATACGAAAGAAATGCCTAGCCTTAAATAGATCATGTCTAAACTAGGCTGTGGCGTCACCTCACACACAAGCACTAATGTCACCACGGGGATAACAAAATCACACAATCAATTTGGGGCATATTTAGGTATGCAACTTAGTTAATTTTTAATGTAGAGTAGTTGCTGTACTTCCACCTGACAGATACTGTTTTATTAACAAGTCAACAAGAGAGATATGTGGAGCAGTTGCTCTACTTCCACCTGACAGCTACTGCCTTATTAACAAGTCAACAAGAGAGATGTGTGGAGCAGTTGCTCTACTTCCACCTGACAGCTACTGCCTTATTAACAAGTCAACAAGAGAGATGTGTGGAGCAGTTGCTCTACTTCCACCTGACAGCTACTGCCTTATTAACAAGTCAACAAGAGAGATGTGTGGAGCAGTTGCTCTACTTCCACCTGACAGCTACTGCCTTATTAACAAGTCAACAAGAGAGATATGTGGAGCAGTTGCTCTACTTCCACCTGACAGCTACTGCCTTATTAACAAGTCAACAAGAGAGATATGTGGAGCAGTTGCTCTACTTCCACCTGATAACTGTATATGTATTATGTATGCAATAAATGTTCGAATTCAATATCTTCATCTTAGATGCAATCGACCAAACATTTAAATTAATATAAAGTAATATAAAGCAAATAACAATATTACACAATGGAGTCGTCACCCAAAATAGTAGCATTCATGCATTACAGATAGCACAACGTCCTGGACTTGATGTCACGCATATATATATGCATACGTCATGTATAGAAGTAAGCAAAGAGAGAAGAAAATCCCACACATACGCTGAAACAAACCTGAACCTCAGCAGCTGTAGAACTCTTTAGAACTCGACTTGTGAAAGATTCCACTTGAAGAACACCATGCACACTGGAACACAAGAAAACACTCACAAGCATGTGCTGAAAAATTACCTTTGTTTATTTCTGCTTCATAAAAATGATCCCCTTTTTATGATTTCAAATTTTAGATGTTTCATCAAAATGTCAACATAATCAACCTTTTCACCTGATCAACAAAATTTTAATTTTTATTGAATATATAATATATTGTTCATGACTCCAAGAATGGTTTATTTTATGATTTGACTTACTCTGGAGAAACATTTGTCATTGAGTACGACATTTCGACCCGTCAGCTACAGGCCTTGTTCACATACTGGTGTCACGTGTGTTGGCTCAGACACCAGTGGTGACACCAGTACATGAACAAGGTCTGTAGCTGATGGGTCGAATTGTTGTACTCATCAACAAGTTTTTGGTCCAATGTAAGTAAAACCATACAATACGTTTAATTTGTTGTGTGCAAACAGCCAAGTTTAATGATTTGGCAGAATTTGTTAAAAAAAATCTGCATACAGGATGACAGCAAAATACATATGACAAAAATACATGACAGCATTCGTCTATATTTCATTTTGAATGAATCTGCTGGTTTATAGCGAGTATGTTAATATTATATCATAATTTTATGTGTATGTATCTTTGAATCACAGTTACAATTTTACCATCGATTAGTTATGATGATGAATTCTCATTTAGAAAACAGATGAAAACTAGAATAATATTTAAACAGAATAATTTTTTTTTAATATGCTGGTCCATAAAATCCATACAAATCACAAAAAGCAAATGTGAGTGGTGATACTAACACTGATTTGTTTAGACTGAAATGTGTCTGAAGCTGTAACATTGTCAGATGCAGCAGACTTGAGTTGGACGCATCTTTCAGCAGAATCATGTGCATGTTGTCTACATTCACACTACAAAACTGAAACAAAAACAGTAATAATATTAACACTTCTATCGTCTGTATTTCACCAGGAATCCTAGCTCAAAGGCGCATCATGCAAAATATGTTAATCGTAACTAGTGTAGCCGGCACATATTTTGGCACACCGTCTTCTCTGTTTTAATTACGGACTTTATCTGGTTGCATCAGCTGAAACAATTGGCTGGGGGCAGTTAGAGGCAGGAAATCCATATTCTGCATGTAAACATCTAGGACTTTGTTTTTGTAATAATCGAACTGTTCCCAAATAGCGTGTTTCAGTTATATATTGTCCAAAGGATTATTACAAGCAGAAGCAGTGGAACACTTTGCCGGTGACAATGATCACGGAAATCATGAGTTTTAATCGATTATTATGGTGGTTGCCATGGCATTAGCAGCAAGTACTTGTGTTTGGCGATCTTGACTAATAATGAAGAGTGCCATTTTTCGCGCAGTACAACCTGTTTGGGGCAAACGTATACATGTGTTATGATTATATGCATTTAGACAACTTGTCAGATATAAGTGCTTATCGAAACCACAACGTACAGCAATGTAAAATGCAAATCCCGTAAAGGACACATGTTTATTATCTGCACTACGTAAATCGCTATATGTTTATGATAGTGTGGTAAACTTGATATTAAATCGGACATTTAAGATAAGAAAGGTATAACACAAGATATTTAAGACCTGATTTTCCTAGTATTCATCAGCCGGAAGCTACAACTGTCATCCATTGTTAGAATAGTTATTCTTGTGTCCAGTCCCCAATCAGCTCCAGTTGCGCGGAGACTCGCCATGTATCGTGACCCACTTACAGAATTCTATGTAATTTTTATTAACGCACATAAACTGCTGATTCAATAGCCATGAAAATAGGGAAGGCAAGAGTAATCACTGGAGCATGACCGCTAAGTTTAGAGTGGTATGGAAATTATGGATGGTGACCTCTTCCAACATAGTGTGTCAGAAAGTTCCAACAACTCTCTCAGAAATAATATTCACGTAAACTGCCTCTTACCTGGAAAATGGCGATAAAAAGCCTGAGACATACTCCTTGACATGACCACTTTTTCACATCAGTGTTTCGCTGCGCTGAATTGTCTGACAATGACACATTATCAGGATGTAGCGTGTGCAATGACAGGTCACGTGTGGATGATGGCATATCATCTAGACGTGTGTCATGTGACGATGTGTCATGTGATTTTATTCTGTTTATCAGATATAGCAGCTGAGAGTCGACCCTGATGTCACTGACACACAGAGCTATGGGTTTGCCAACTTCTTTGTTGATATAGCAACTTGTCAACCAAATCTTTTCTATTCCCTGCAAACCAAACCAGGTAGATCAGTACTAGTACCACTAGTTCTCAAAACAGTGTACATGATACAAAATGTAGTTTTGTCACATTCTAAACATCTAATAAAATGTAACATAATTAATGAAAACAAATGGTTGGAAAAAGTTGGTTTCAATGAAGTACATTTACAGATAGACACAAATCCATCTTTCAAAACATGCTTTCACAACCTGTTGCTGGTTATATGTGCAGAGCAAATTGATGGACATAACTATACATTTCAAATATACAGCCCAATTTTTTTTTGCTGATCTACATTAATGGTTGCTTACTTGCATGTGAAACAATAAATGAATGAAGTAACTGATCTCTGTGTACACTTTAAATTCTTTTTAACTATTTTACTGTGTTGTATGACAGTCTTGGTAAACTACTGTATACAAAAATGTACATGGTTTACAACATACTAAATAGTAGCAGAAAAATAAACATACCACATGAAGATCTGGTCCAAGACTAATATCAACATCAGCCAATGTCAGAAATCCAACACCTTTGATCTTGACATCTAGGCCCATGAAGTGTCTTGCAATCCACACGACAAGCCATGCTGCCAATCTGGTTGCAGGAAACAAAGCTCATTTGACTATAAGTATTTATAACATTATATTATAGTACAATTTATGTTTTATAAATATAAAATAATTATAACACTAATTATCCTGCAAGATCACCAATAGGTTTCTGTGGTTTGATCATTCACGAAAAGCAACCAGTGATGTTCACATTAACGTCTAATGAATGACAGTACAAAGTTCATGATATTAGTACAATGCTAAAGTTCAAGAGAAATATTAAAACTTATAATCAACTGACAATTAGTATATGCAGATTAAGTCAAGTGGATGACATAATTTTGACAGGTGTATCACACATCAAATCTGTAACACATCATAACTACGAGCAAGCAGTGTGAACATCGAATATAAACCGTTCTGGGAAAACAATCAGGCTTAATACAAAACATTTAACCCAGCACATTCCTATGCCCGGTATCAGTAACAGTGGTTTAGCCGTTATCATGTCACGATCAGAGATTCTGAGTCTGACATGTCACAGATTCCGGAGTCCTGTCCATCGAGATAAAATGCCGTAATAACAATACGCAATGTATGTCCATGCATTTAGACTTCCTGACAACTAACCTCCCTATTAGCCAGCTGATCGCGAAGCAAATAACGATGACAATTAGGTAAATCAGCAGCATTGTTTACAAATGAATAATAAATACTAGAAATCGTCTGCTTCCACGACTCGACGAAACAGTGCCGCCATCTTGAATGTTCTGGGTCAGCCGGTTCACGTGATGAAGATGCACCAATCAGCGGCCATGATGCTTACCGCCTTGTTGTTCTTGCTAGTCGCCATTACATGTCGCCATTTTATGCAATATCAGAGTGTTCACGTTTTTTTCTCAGATTTATGGCCTAGATCGTTTCATTGTTAATATAACTGGTGTTGATTTGGTTTATCGGGTCATGGACTGACCATGAGCCACCCGATAACATTTGGAAACGGATGTACCCTTGAAGATTGTCATACCAATCTATTTGCCCTGGTAAGTCGCATCTCAAATGTCGCATCTCAGACTCAAATGTGTTTTTCTAAAATTACTTTTTCACTTGCCGCATGGTTTGGTAATAAATGCTGTTGTCCAGGTTCTAATTTGTGTTTCTTATGCTAAATGTAAGTAATGTTTGATTATATACCTATTAGCAATTCGAATTTACACCGTGAACATGAAATTGTTCAACTGAAACACCGCGCATTAGCGGATCAGGAATCGGTGATCCGACCTGTTCGATTTCTGCTTAGTTCATTGGAGTGCGAAGTCTTGACTACTTATGTCCACATTTTTCAGAGACTATTCCCTTATGCAACTGTTCATGAGTATCATGCATTTCGTTTGTACGTTATTAGTTTGATAAATTTTCTGCTTAAAACTTGAGAATGAAAATCAAAAGTAGTGTGGATATTCAAATTCTTGGTAAGCTATTACCCCAAACTAGTACCGAGTGGTATATCGGAAATAAATGAAACCTTTTTGTTGCAGACTGATTTGGATGGCATAAAATGGCGTAAGCTAACAGCAGAGAACACCTGTTTCGCCGATCCTCTAGAGGACCCGGTGCTGCAGTCATTCACACGATGTATCAAATCTGATGTGCTGTGTGTTTGGCGCCGGGTTCAGTCTAGTGGTAGCAGCGAACAGAAGGTAACCGATCAACTGTCGAATGGTAAAGAGCTGTGGATATTTTGGTATGGCGACGAGCCACACAACTTATCCAACTTGCTTTCGCACGAACTGCAAGGTATGTACACGTTAAGTGCCAGTTGTCATCTGCAATACAGAAACACATGTTTATAACATGTTCACTTTAAAAATGGTTCAAGTTTTAACCCTCACACATTTAAGTTACTCTTCATTACAATTACAAATGTGAAATTAAGGAATGGAGCCAGTGCTGATGACAGGGAATTGGAAGCAGAACTTTTAAAATCAATTACATGTTTGTTATGTGGAACAAACCATTTACTCAATTCTGAAAATGGTTTCAGTTATGTAGACAGGTGAATTATGCTTTGTACCTTGTATACATTATGTCTGACTTACCCCTTAGGATATGATTATGTTGTGAACAATGTAGTAATTAATTGTTTCAGTTATACAGTCGTACCCATTCCTGATGTTTTGTTCATAATTAATTGCCCATGATTGACTCATTCACACGTATTGTGAGTTTGCATTTTTACTGTGGCCACAGTTTGCATAAAAAATATCAAAATGTTGTCTGTATAGTACATTGTTGAAAACTTTCTAAAATCTGTCACATGGTTATCCATACATGTGCACCAAGTAATGTGTTTTATTTATGCAACTACTTTTCCTTAAATATCTTCAATATGGAAAGTATCCTGTGCATATACCTGTGTGTCTTGCCCGTGTTAGCCTGCTCCAAACTTTGTTACCTTATAGGTGTTTCTTGATGTCAATCTCTTTTCTCGTTACCTTCACGTGCCCGTTGACTTCTCATATCTCTGCAAATTCTTGTGACCCAGTTGTCTGCAGTTTCTTTCTCTTTGCCATTGCCATGTTCCCAACAGGCATGTGTGGGGTTGATACCATTCTAGCTTCCAGTACTGTTCAATTTAGTTGTTTCTTAAATTTGTTGGTACTCCTACTTGCATCCTCCACTCGTAGTTTATGCAGAAACCCATCATTTGGTCGTGTACAAATATTAATGGGCGTGTACAAAATAAAGGGTTAAAAATTCAAAAAAATCGTAGACAATGTCAGTTATGCTTTGAAAATGGGTGTCACACATGTTTGTAGATTTGTTTTTAACTCGTATGTACACATCTTGACTGGCTCATGTGATTTGGCATGCACATGTCTACTACAAAATATCCATATTACCTTGTATAAAGCCCTGCCTCCACTGGACCTGGTTACTAGTTCCTCAATTCTCATACACTGCTCCATACAAGAACACACATTTCTTCTCTTGTTTAATGGTCTTACATCAACAATCCCATCATTACATATGTATATGCAAATCCACTTCCTGTTTGTTTACCCTCATGACCCCAGTCTTCTCCAGATTGTTTCAGAGGCCATGTATTCTGAAGGTGCTACCACTTAAGCATCAAAGCTGCATTCTTACAGCGTTTTCTGTAGTTTCTTTTTGTTGTGTGTGAACAATGCCAGGTCAGCCCCCTTAATACTGTTTCAATTCTTCCTGTTTAGATATATCTTTCAGATTATATTTTCTTAGCTGAACAATTATCACTTAGAAGATATTAATTACATAATATGATTTAAAATAAACCATACACGTAATGTGTGGGCTGTTACAAATGGTTCTTCTATACATGTTTGTCCTAAGAAACTTTTGTCCAGTTAGGCCTTTGACAGCTGTCTGCTTACTTAGAATTGGTCAATGATTACATCTTTGCCCTGGGGTGAATTTAACCCATAATGTAACAAAGGCTTAAAATAGAACACAATGTGTCCACATGCTGTTTAGCCTGTTGGTCACTGAGCTTTGAATGTAGCATTCATAAAGAAACTGCTCCAATTCATAGACACATGATACATTTAGTCACACATTATTACAGTGCTTTGTCATGTATTTACATGCATTTGGTATATCTAGCCATACCCAAGTTTGTTAGATTTTTATGAAACATATTTTCTCAAATATAACATCACTAACTTTTCATAGTGCTGATAATGCTTTGTAGCTAATTGAATTGTTCATGCATATATAATATTTACACTGATATTACTAAAATGAGACTAACTTTTCTAATTTGTTTCCAGAAAAAGACCAAGGCTCTTGGACAAATGGACTTTCATATGAATGCAGAACATTGCTGTACAAAGCCCTACACAACTTGATTGAAAGGTATGCGTTAATTGTTGGTGAAAATGTTGTTAACATTTGGCAATACGTTAAATTTCAATTTGTTCTTTTTAACCCATTTTATCCGGAATACGATTCTAGTCGTAGTTACCCTTTTTATCCGGAATACGATTCTAGTCGTAGTTTGCACTTGACACGGCTTCCCTGCACTCTGACGTTTTGGAATCCCATTGGCTGGTTAACACCGAATGACGTCAGTATATCGGGATCACTAGGAAACTCATATTTTTCAACCAATCAGCGCCGTTCTGTGGGTATTTGCAGTTCAAAGCGGGTACCCCCAAGCTAAAGTGAAATCAAAGATGGCGTCGAGTCGCAAAGATCGTTAAATGTTGACGTATTTTGAAGGATAACTCCGCTAATTTACTCCATACTGGTGATGACAAGAAGGCAGACAAGTGGATAGACTATATAAGATGGACGGTTATGGTATTTGATGCAACATTTGTCCGTGAAGACATACTTTGAAGCCATCGAAGTGGGTCAACCGACAACGGCATCCATTTCTGCCCACCTTGCTCCACGCCGTATTTTTGGCGCCAAATAAAGTTAAGAATATTTCCAATGACGGTAACTACTTCATAAATAAAGTGATGTTGAAATGTTGAACAAAGTTGTTACTTTATAGTACTTCTTTATTAGTTATAAGAAATGAGCCACAGAATTATATATCGTTACAGAAAATATTTCAAAAAATTGCATAATTCCGCTCAGCGGCGCCACACGTTGGCGATTCAGTCGACTGACGTGGGGGTATTACAAACAATATTACATTATGAGATTATTATCCAAGATGTGTGGACAAGTTGTATACCTTTATTTTCAGCAGAGATTAATGCATAAAATAAACTCAACTTGCTCATTGACATGTTGCTTCCTTCATGGCGAAAATGTCGGGTGAAAAGTAATGTGACAAACCTCAACATAGGTTTGAATTTATTAGACATGTTTTGCCATATGCCACATATAATATATATGATAAAACTATGAGTTTATCGATGCGACTGTATAGTTTATTTTATCTACTTTCTAAAGGTATATCACATTTAAAAATTGATTGAGAAATAATAAAGTTATGTCCATTTTAAATGAAGGCCTGTCATTTTTTAATGCTGACAGATTGGTTTGAGGAAATGATCAGGAACTGGCTGCAACTCGTCTGCACTAGCTTCAGGATAAAATGGGTTAAACAACTTAGTTTGCCAACTTGTCGATATTTAAGTAATTTTCTGTTGGCAGCACGTATCCGTGTATCCGTATAACTGTTTAAAAGGTAAAAAGGTAAGTTCTTACATAGCGCAGTATCCAGTCCTCACGACTGCTCAAAACGCTTTACACTTTAGAAGTGTAAAGAAACCTTAAAACTTATACTTCTGTTTGCTGATACAACTAACACACTTGATATATTTGTCTTAGGTGTTTGATGTCCCAGAACTTCATCCGGATAGGGAAGTGGTTTGTGCAACCATATCATCACTATGGAAACTGCAACCCAGACAAAAGGTAGGAAAAGCTTGATTGTTGTGACAAGTAAAAAATGTGTAATTTATATTTTGAAAGGTGCCATGTAACAAGGAAAGTCGCTGTCATTGTAAAGAGTAACTTGTATACTGGGTACGCACTGGAATTGATATGACAGACCAGCTACATGAAATATGATTTTACATTCTTTCCTGTAATTGCACCTGCTGTAACATCATACTGTATTGCTAAATCTAATGATTTTTTGGTTATGAGAGACATGTGGTACTCATTAAGCTAAATAAAGCATAAATTGCATGTATTTAATTATGTAATATAGTACCTTAGTTGGATATGGTAAAACTGTTCTTAGCATCAGTTTATTTTTTAATACCATTTTATACACAGTGTCTGAATGAAATGTAATTGCCATTACAGGGATAAATAAAGTGTTATTGTTTTGTTCAGTAACACTCTCACTTGCAGTCTAACATTTATCAGTGCTATTATCAACTTCACATTTAATAGTCTCCCATATACAGCCTGCTTCTAAATTACAGTCACCAGGTAACTGAACATATGCCATGTTTGACAATTTTTGCATCACGAATAGTTTTCTTTGGTAATTCCTGCTGTTGGTGTTCCTGCTGTTCTGCATAATTTGCAGTGCTGAGTTGATTGCACATCACCTGAAATGGAGTGATATTGCAAACACTGATATTAATCTGCTGATGTAACCTAAGTTTGTGAATGAAAAACACAAATAGACTACTTGTGTTACAGAAAAATCTAAAACTCATCAATCGTTTGCAAATGTAACTATTCAGGACAGACATGCTTATGTCACAGTCAGAATTAAGCATGATACCTCTGTCAAGGTTTGCCAACAATGCTGATAACAGTTAAACATGTGAATTACATTGTTATTGCAACTTAGCAAACTGATCACTGGACACAAGAAAAATATTTTTAAAGCTGATCAATTTCACCAACAATGTATTGTATGAAGTTACTATATCCCTCCTGTAATCATTTTAGTCAAACAGAAAATATGCATAGTGTCGGACGTATTCACATGGACATCTGACACTGAGGATGGGACAAATATTCGATTCATATTCGAAATTTCAAATATTCGAACGTTTTCTCGCTATTCGAAAATTCGCAGGTGTATAAACGAATATCGCTTGAACATTTCCTTCATGTCCTCCGCTGCAAAATCGTTCCCGGGCGATATTTTACTTTCTGACTTAACTACAACCGCCAGACTACTCACATATCTTGTATGTATATGTGTGCTGTACTATACACACACTAGGCTACAAAATAAAATCACTAACATTAATTAAACAAATAAACTTGACAAAACAAACTCGCGTAAAACTCGCCAGCAACGCTGTGTCATTGCCGTCCGTGGCCACTACACCCAGCTTACGGTATTGTGTCGAGGGGTCTTTTGTTAGCAATGTCGGGTTAATGTTTAAAGCTAGGGTTTTGGGTAAGTTTAGGATTACTTGAAGCTGGCTTAGACTTAGTTGGGGTTACGGTTACTTTAGGGTTAACATAAATCAAATTTGTTAAGGTCATTCATTTAGTGATGCGTGCGATAAATTACTGATGTAATCATCGAGCTACGCTTAGCCACCTTCTTCTGTAAGAAGTCGTTTTCATTTCATTATGTCAGAAAGTAAACAAAACGATTGATGTGTTTGGCCACGATGCCAACGACTACGGCATGGACATGTACCTGTGGCCACGGGATGATGCCACATTCCGGCAAAACATCTCAACACCATTCAATATTCTACTCGAATTTGAAGCCACTGAATATTCATATTTGAAATTTCGAGGATATTCGATTCGAATGAAATTCCATTTTCGTCCCATCCTTATCTGACACTATGCATGTTTTGCATGTGTGGCTAAAATGGTTACAGAAGGAAACAAACTTTATATGGGACAATTTTGTCCTAGTGAGTTCTTATAATATCTGATAGTACAAAGTTGTGGCACTTTCTATCCCTTGATGCTGTGCATAGCTAGTGTCCAAAATGTACGTCTGACACTGGAACTGCCCAAATGCAGAATCTCTGTCCATAAATTATCGTGACATGTCAGTTAATAAAAAAAATTGAATGCATGCTAAATAAGGAATAGCACAATTTAAATTTTTTGATGTACCAGTTGGCTATTTTTTGTCTAGTTGTGTTTAATGCAAAAACAGCGATTTAGCAGTAAGTATATGTTTAACAGATTTATTTATTGTGGAGTTGACATGTCAATCTGTCAAAAAGTTAAGAAAACACCTTTCAGAAAACACCTTTCAGACTGCAGTGTTCTAGAGCAAACGTTACTGCATACATTTGACACTTTAACAACTTTCCCTTACGTCTATGTTGTAAAAATAATTGTCTGAAAGCACAATTTCAAAAAAAAAGGCAGCGCTGTTCAGGCAGCGCTGTTTTGTTGACCGCTTGACTAAGTTTGCTAAGCAACCTGGATGTACATCAATTTCTGCATGATAGTGCATATTGAAAAGTTGTAAAAGCACAGACCTGATTAAATCATAGTTCAGCTTCTATATAATTTACCTGAACTTGCTTTTGTCTTTCAGCGCCCACCTGTCGATACAGTTCTCGTTTTTCCTGCACGGCGAGAGCACCGTGTGTGCGAGCATCGATGTCCGCCAGCACCCACCACTCTGTCGCATGCATCTGCAGTACCTCGCGTATGCCCAGCAGATGGCAGCACCTCCCCAAGGAGCTGTGTCTGGAGTGCCAGGTTAGAAACATTGTCAGTCTCGACAGCTGCCGATAGATGATGTTAAATCTGCAGTTGATTAGCCATCATTATCACTAAATTTTATATATTTCATCAGGTAGTAAATCAAAGTAATAACAAACAATGGAACATCAGCACCGGGGAAGTGAAACTCCCAGAAAGCTACTGAAATATTTGTGATTATGAGATTACAGGCATAAATGTTATAAAAATGTAGTTAACCGTGTGGTCTTGTGTGCTTCAGTTATCCTGGCCCCATATGGCCTTGCGGCGACCCTGACCGGCCAGAGTTTCCGCGAGACAGATGCAGCCACACAGCGCCTGTTGGACGACTGGCGACAGTTCTACATGATCAAAGACCCAGAAGGCAGTGAGGCCAGCAAGGTGCCTTCAGTTGTCGAGGTTATAGTTGGTGAGTAGCTCTTTGTTTGTATCACGTATTGTGCTGTTTTAGAAATTATGACGGAACCTTCAATCAAAGGTGTCTGTTCCTGTACCCAAAATTAGGCAGCATAGTAAATTTTGCACTGAACCTTCAGTGGACTCATTGCGTCACTTTGTGTTTGTGTCCAGCGGGCGTCCGGATGCGTTATCCGTCCAGTTTCGTGCTGGTCACCGCAGACACCGACAACGAGATCATGCATCAACAGACGTCCATGACGACGGTGCTGCCAGGCAGTGGCACGGTGCCACGCAAGCTGTCGGTGACGATCGGCACGCCGTCGTCGTCCCCGGTTGACATTGAGCTGCCCTGCAAGCTGGAGTGTGGCAGCAGTGCCCTGCAGCCTCTGATGGAGGAGAGTGGGGCAGTAGCAGTGTCCAAGCGCATCATGGAGAAGGTCTGGGAGGACTGCGTGTGTTGTAGCGGCCAACACAGCCAGCAGAGGTAGGTGTCCAGTGTTTGTATTATTACAGCGCCTGTACAGTACCTTGAAACTCTTGAAAACCCTGGAGGTTTTTGGACCTAATCCAAGGCCTAACATTTTGTAAAGTGCCCTAGAAACGCCGTGAATTTTATTGTGGTCAGTTAACGTTATTATTGGTCCTTCTGTCATGAAGAGTATCAGCTGAAAAACGTATCCGAGCGGGTGGCAATTCTTAGCAACGTGTATTGTCGGCTTTGGGCAAGCCAGTGTATAAAAATAGTGCCGTAGTGAAAACTAGATTTTAAATGTTGACAACAAATTATTTCTAGTATAAAAATGCCCAGTCAAGAAGGAGGGATATCCGGATATGGCAAGATTTCAGAAAGAACGGCAGATTTTTGTACTATTATGAGAGACTGACATTTTGAAGCGGTAAGGAGGTATGAGAAACAGTCATAGAAGGTGTGATAGTCAATTAGGCACATATCTAGGGAGTGGGGGAGGTTTCAAAACAAAGGGATGCTGTTTACACTTGTGTGTATGACTCCCTGTTAGTGCCAGTCTGTAAGCTGGCATCATGCCTTCACTGATGTTATGAGATGCCCCCTCAAGTCTTTACTGCTTATAAATGTCACTTCATATGTTCCAAAGGTGAACAAGACCTTGACTGTAAAACAAAGTTTTAGAGTGTTGATATCTTGAGGCAAGACAAAGAGACAATACAGTGCGAAACAAATTGGGACATTTTGAATACTATTTAAAAAAATATTTTCCTATTAGCATAAAGTTAAAAAATATTGCGTGACAATCATGTCTGTTCTATGTAACAATGTGCATGATTTGTTATCAGTGACAGTGTGTCTGACTGTCTGTGATTGGTGGAATAGTTTCACAGTGACACACATTTGATCCTTTCAATCTTAACTTCTGACGTTGACTACACTAACTGATTGTTGCAGCCGCCATCATCAACAGCAGCTACAACAGCAGCAGCAGCAACAGCAGCAGGCTAATGGAACGACAATAGAAGATGCTGCTGCTATTGGAGTATGGGAATTTGCTGAACCACTCCAGAGAAACCCATGTTTATGTTGCAAGTGAGTGCTCTCATTGCTACATAGAAACCCTTTTCTTGTAGTTTATTTGCACGCTTTCACATTATGGAGAATTATTAGATTTACTTTTGACCTACTTTTGTGATTCTTACGTAAATTTGTTATGCAAATGTAAGCACCTGTTTTAGCTAGCATTGACATATTTTTCTTTAACAAATTCTTGAATGGAAATGCTACCTACCTGGTGAATATACATACGGTGCGCACGCACCATATACAGGCATTACAGTTTGTATGTAGGAGTATAGGCATTTCTGGTGGCACATTGACAATCATGCTGTGAACTTGACAGATCCAAGTTCAAGCAGCGTGCAGCAAACACAAGTCATAGCAAGCCGGGGGTGCCGTTCATGGGCAAGCATGCCGCCCCAGAGAAAGGTGAGAAGGCGGAGAAAGGCCGTCACGCAGCACGCAACATGGCGTCTTTCCACCAGCGCGTAGCACTCGACGTCGACATGATCCGACATGACGTCGACATATCGATGGATACCATGTCCGTGTCGCTGCAGAAGGGCGCAGTCAACGCCCACGCCAGCGGCAATCTACCCGCATTGCGCAACGGCATATTTGAGCAGCAGGGCGTTGACTCGCCCCATTCAGCCGCCCCCTCCCCGCTGATGGCGTCACAAATACAGCCGTCTGTGAGTCACAACGGCGACCCGACAATGCCGACACTGAGTCCACACCCTCCCCTCAAACACGGGGACAAGGAGGGCAGCATGGGACCCGGAGACCTGCATGAGGCGGGTCTGGCTACCACGACCGTAGTCGCTCCAGCTCAACCGGCAGACATGTCGAACAAGGCACCGACACCAGGCGATCCGAAGCCGGAGAGTTTCCTGTCGCCACCATACTCAAACGGGACGGCCGATGGTGGCGTGTGTGCAAAAACTGAAAACGTTGACCGCTGGCTCGAAGTGCAGCCACAGCAGCGACAGCAGGCGTTGCTGCTGCAGCTTCAGCAGCAGCAGCAGCGGCGGCATGCAGAGTTCTCACTTCTAAAGAGGCCGTTGCTGCCGACCAACTCGTATGACGATGACACCGAGCTCGTCACCAGCTCCCTGTATGACTTCAAGGCATTGGACAGCTGGTAAGTGGCAACATTGTCATAGTCAGTAGTGGATAATTGCATTGTGTGTAATCATGTGGTGGTTGCAGATGTTTTCTCCAGTGCAATAGTCTGACAAGTCAGGAAATAACCCTGCTGTTAGTAGTAAAATACATAATATCTGATGAGTCAAGAACCATGAAAATGCAACTGAATTGTTTATAAAATGACATCCGATACTTCCTAATGGAGACAGATATGTTTCTGGAAGAGCAAATCGTTGTGGTGCCCGGTAAGGATGGCACAAATCTGGAATTTCACACGAATTGAATAGCGAATCAAATATGCTCGAAATTTCAAATATGAATCAAAAAAGAATATTCAGTGGCTTCAAATTCGATTAGAATATTGAACAGTGTCAAGATGGCTTGCTGGGACGCTGCGTCATCCTGTGGCGAAAGTCCAAGCCACAGCCATCGGCATCATGGCCATATGCATCGCTGCCATCAATCTGTTTGTTTACTTTCTGACCTAACCATGAAAACGACTTCTTACAGCTGCCAAATTTCTCCTCATATATCTTGTGTACATATGCACACACTAGGTTACAAAATATAATCATTTAAATTCCTGTCAAGAATAAAATTAACAAAACAAACTCGCGCAAAACTCGGTATGACTATGGTGGCTCTGCTTAGCTCGGCTGTTACCATAATGTCAGTAATTTCTCGCAGGCATCACTACAAAAACGACCTTAAAAAAACCTGGTTTATGCTAACTGTAAAGTAACCCTAATTAACACTAAGCTAACTAATTCATCCTTAACTGACCCCAAACACTAACCTTAATTCTTAGCAGGACACCGCTAACAAACGTCCTCGATACAATACTGATGTTACGGTAAGCTTACAATACTGCTTCCGATAGCGATGACACTGCGGTGTCTGAATTTTATGCAAGTTTGTTTTGCGAAGTTTATTTGTTTCAGTAATGTTAGTGATTTTATTTTGTAACCTAGTGTTTAAACATGTTAAACTTGATCACTTACAAAAGGTGTTGTTATATAATCTTATAATTATCTTTTAAGCATGTTTTATTTGAGAGATGCACAGAGATATGTCTGAGGGCATCTCTGCTTGTCGCAATAATACGGCAATATGTAGTTTTGATTGACGAAAATCTGATGCATCTGGAAACTGCAGTGCATGCAATGCAAGAACTGTAAGGATGACAAAGCAAAGATTCTATTCCTACCTTGTGGGCATCTCAATTGCACCAAATGTGCCCCAGTCCTGCAGAATTGCCCCCACCTGTCGAGCTGTCATGTGGGACACTGGACTGGTTGCTAGTGGAGTGTGTGGTGGTGTATTAGTAGCAGTAGTAGTAGCAGTAGTTCGAGCATTAGGCTCTCAATGAAGATTTTCTTAATTGGGATGGTCTTATCATTCTGTACCTCGGTGAACTTCATTCATTCCACATTACTCATGAATACATGTTTACAGCACTGCGAAGTGCTTCCCAGAGAAATCAGTTGAAATGTTACTTTTTCCGTTGACCCCCCCTGTCTGTGACTCATGGATGTTCGGCTTGCAGGTTGCAACATTCAGTGAAGCGCCCGAAGCAGGAGCCCGACTTGAGCAGCAAGTCAGCCCAGTCTCCGGGCGGACACCAGTTTGGCTCAAAGCGACAGGACAACACTCCGTCACCACAGCTGCAACCCCACGACCCGTACGAGTTCTCAGACGAAGCATCGTCCAATGCGGGTAGCTTCCGTAAGCGAGGGTTCCGCAACAGTCGAGATGACAGCTTTCCCCGGTCCTCTCCGTTCACCAGCAGACAGGTGTGTGGCTTTGTTTACGCTATTACTCAATTTGGAATGACAGTGTCCGATATCAGATAGAATTACCTTCGTTTGGACAGTCTGTCACAGTCAGAGGCAGTTTCTGATACGCTTAATATATTGATATTATATTATTCATAGTTACTAGTTAGCTGGCTGAGGCCAGGTGAAAGTAGCTTTTCCTGACATCACTGTTCTGAGATAATCCCTAAGACACAGCCAGACTGATTGAAATGTCAAGTCAGTAACCTTGAAGTTAAATCTTGAGTCATCTTTCTGAATTCCAAATCACATCGGTTCAGTTTTGTCATTTTTGTGGCAGTGAGTTGGTCAGGCATGTTGTTGTTACTGAACGATTATATTGATTTCATAACTCATTTTATCCTGAAGCCAGTTGCTGCCAGTTCCTGATCATTTCCACAAAATCAATTTCTCAGTCAATTTTGAAATGTGATATACCTTTAGAAAGGAGATAAAACAGCTGTTAAGTTACCTCAGCAAATTTGATAACATGTATGTTGAGTATGGTTACTTTTCACCTGATATTTTCACCAAGAATGAGACAACATGTCAATGTGGAAATTGATGTTATGCATTATTTTCTACCGAAAACAAAGGCTATAACACTTTTCCAGATATCTTGGACAACAATCTCATTATGTACAATGTTTTGTAATACCCCAATGTGAATCGATTGAATTGCCAATATATGGCGTCACTGAGTGGAATTATGCAAATTTTTGAAATATTTTCTGTCAACGATTTAAAATTTTGTAGCTCGATTCTAATAACTAATAAACAAGTACTATAAAGTAATAACTTTGGTCAACATGTCAATTTAACTTTATTTGTGAAGTAGTTCTGTCATAGAAAATAATATAAATTTTCTTCTATGTATATTTGAATATTCCTTATGTTTCCAGGATGATGATACACGAAGAAATTCTGATGCATCTGGAAACTTCAAAGAGTTTAATAAATCTTCATCAGGTACGTTTCAGAAGCCATGTATAGCTGTGGTACTGTTGATGTTGAATAATTTTTAAATCCACAAATCAAGGCTGGTTGGTAGATGTGTGATACTACTATTTATTTATTGCTCGGATGTTGTTGATGAATTTTGGTGATACATCATAGATGACTTGGTAAAAAAATTAAAGTTGCATACGGCTTGACCAGTGTTGCATAGATCTAGGACTTTTTTATGTAAAGTGTATCATTTGTCAGAATAAACATTATAATGGGGTAATAAGTAAGTATAAAGCCCAGTGATGTGATGATTAAGTGATGATTACAGCATGGTTTTCAGTTAGACAGAAATAGGTCTTTCTGGAAGTTAGAATAGTTCATGCATATTTAATGTGTCTCATGATTGAATTCAGTTGTGATTAATTGCAGCGTAATAACTATTTCTCAGAAACATAATTCAGCTTTAGCAATGTTTTGTACTTAGGCTTGTAGCTGAACCCAGCATTGGTGTCAAGCTTGAAGGAATTTATGTAGAACTGTTTAAAAATGAGTGGCAACGGGACATATTTTTTCATAAAATAATCTATTCTTGAGGGCTATGTGACAGTCGTGACCTGTTTTTGGCCACCCTCTTGAAGACTTGTACCTGGTTATCAAGAATGGTAGATGGCCGATGGGTTGACCAAACGAGGTGACATAATCCACAACATTGCAATGGATCAAGGATGAAGAATAATGTATGGTCATGCTGCTAGCTCAAACAACCCTGCATAAACATCGTGCTTCAGAAACTTCCCCAGATGTTTCTGTCATAAATAAAATCATTTAGGGCCAACATTTAAACAAAATATACAATGGCATGTCCAATTGCTCGACGTTTTAGATGTCCATTTTTTAATAGTTCGAAAGATCTCATTGCTTGGCAACAGGTAACTTGATAGATAGTTCAGGTATATGTGATCCTTTGTATGTTTTATTGACGTATTGGTCCATGTGACAGATGTGTCCCCACCAACCCCTGACTCTGCGGCCGCTGCTGCCCCAATCAGTAGTCTGATACGTGACAAGGACCTTGTGCCAACGTTGGACATTCCTCCTGAACAGCTCTTCGCGTCGGAGTCAGAAAACAGCGACAGCGAAGCTGTAAGTCTGTTTGCAGTAAGTCTTTTAAAATACGATCATTCGGTTCAGATGGGTTGACAGTAATAGTTCAGAAAGAAATAATTATTAAAAAATTGTGCATTCGGAAAGAATGCTTTAATTGCTGTAGGCAAGGTATTTGTTGCGTTCTATAATGTCTTAATTTATAAATATTTCATCTGCTAATTATATGACACAATACTTCACACACAAAAATTGAGAATATTTTCTATGTTTAATTCTTTAAAAAATTCATTTGCGGTCCGCGATCTTGTGAACATTATATGTGTGTGATAAAAGTCCAGCAATCTTTTTACCAAATTTCATTTTATATTACTAAGCTGTTATTTTAATTTGAGCAAAAAGTTATGTAAAAGTCTATTGTACAGGTATGGGCTTGTGGTGAAGCAGTTGTAAAAAGTACTAGACTTGTTTATTGTTATTTTTTACTCGGGACTGTAGCAGTCGATTGTCGTTGGACTCAGTGACAGAGTTTTAGCAAAATCATTATAGTTGCAGGTGCCAAGCCCTGGAACCTGCATAGTCAAGATGACAGAGGATGTCGCAAAAACAGCGAACAAGATGACTTTAAGCAGTGCTGCAATGATGGGTGAGTATCTGTTCAAGTATTCTATATAAGGCGTGGCCATGTAAGTTAGCAAGGTCCTACAACTGGTTACATTACATAGTGGTAGGTGATTTGGTCTTCATCATGTTTTACCCAGAAACAAATTCGACAAATAAATTCGACAGCACTACCTTACGATTTTGTTGCAAGCTGTTGAAACTTAGAACCATTGAAATATTTCTGTACCTTATTAGTATCTGGGTTGAGGTGTAGTACTTTCACTAATGCTTAAATATTTTTGTTCTGGATTCTTGGATGGCACGTACTTGGTCAGTTGTGCTTGCTAAAATATAAAGTACATATCAAGTAGCAGTTACCACACAAAATTGTGTTTTACTGTAATTTTCCATACTGTGTGATGTTTTCAAAATAGTTAGTAATTGGTACCTGTTTAATATTATTGTTGATCATTACAATAGAATTGTACTTGTCCCAGTACAACTGTACGGTGAACTGTGCGTGATCAAAAGTACTTGAATTCAATCCTAGTTGGAACAATAACTCCACAATTAGTGCGGGGCAGATAGAGAGCAATCACTTGCCCTATAAATGATGCCCTACTGTATGTACTTTGTGGTGTCAGGTCCGAGTGTCACTGAGTTGTCACGGATGTTCCCGACGCCGCCCTCCCTGGAGAACCAGCAGAATGCGCTGTCACCTTGTCAGGCAGCCGACATGACAGACATCACGGCGGTGTATGCTATGCCCCCGACAGTCATGACAGACGTGGACAGTTCCCGAACCGAGGCGTTCCATAGCACCACGAAAACAGGACACTCTGAGGTGGGTCCCTGCTACAGCGCCTTCGAATATTGTTACTGTGGCTGTTAGACAGAACATTTTTCTTCGAAGATTAGTCCATTCAGTGTGATATTAATATATGTTATAATGGTGTGGCTAATCTATAAGCTTTATACATTTTGTGTGTATGCAAAGTACATGTAATTAACAACTCACTGTCATTTTTGTAAACATTTATTCGCAGTCTCATGTGCAGTTCTCATAAGACCTCTGTTTTATAGTAATATCCACTGTAGGCATAGGTCAATGTTGGCAGTTGTAAATCACTGTAACGAGATCTGCAGTCATTGTTTAAACAGCTTTTGGTTGCCAGTTGCGCTTGAGCAGTGATTGAGTTTAATGCTGTGCTGCAGGACTGGTCCTATGTGTATAAACCACCAACGGTGAACTTGTTTGTGCGTGCGGAGAAGTATGCCCCCATCACCCTGCCGAGTGCACGCCAGCCCAGTCTGGGGGTGGAGGGGCTGCTCTACAAACCCTCATGCCAGCCCTTCCACATGCCCGTCATGGAGAAACACCCGCAGCCACCCCAGCAGTAAGTGAACCTCAACAAGGTCCCATCTGTGTGGATATGTGTCATATTGGAATAGCTGTATCTTTCATGATTAATTAAATCTCAAAATCAGATTATGTCTGCTTTGTTTGTTTGTTTGTTTGTTTGTTTGTTTGTTTGTTTGTTTGTTTGTTTGTTTGTTTGTTTGTTTGTTTGTTTGTTTGTTTGTTTGTTTGTTTGTTTGTTTGTTTGTTTGTTTGTTTGTTTGTTTGTTTGTTTGTTTGTTTGTTTGTTTGTTTGTTTGTTTGTTTGTTTGTTTGTTTGTTTGTTTGTTTGTTTGTTTGTTTGATAAAAGCACAGACTGACAGCATAGAATGATGGGTATCACATACAATTCATAAAGATGAATGATTTTTATACATGGAAATGTCAACTGTTTTAAAGAATCCGTAAGAATTTACCCCGGTCCCTCATTAACGTCGACAGACCTGACAGTGTGTTTTCCGTTGCAGCTACACCAACGTGCCATCAGTGGACAACATCAGCAGTGTGGGCAGCGTGCCACGCTCGCACACTGACCGTCCAGAGATGTCTCCGGCTGCTGCAGGTTTCGGCGGCTCCCAGCAGAGGACGCCACGCACCCCGATGAGTTACGAGCTGCAGTCGCCGGCGTCGAACGCGTCGTCGTATCTCAACAAGAACATGAGTTCAGTGGACAACCACCCGACTAACAGCCAGCTGCCGGAGGTGCACAGCCTTGTCACGAATGTCGTGCTCTCCGACTCGATCCTGAACCTCTTCAAGGATCACAACTTCAACAGCTGCACGATCTGTGTGTGCAACATGAACATCGACGGCACCGATGTCGGACTGTACTTGCCGCACACGAGCTCCGAGCCGCAGTACAAGTGTACGTGTGGGTTCAGTGCAGTGATGAACCGCAAGTGTGGCGTCAACTCAGGGCTGTTTTACGAGGACGAGGTCGATATTACCGGCATTCGTGATGAGCGGCTGGAGCACCGCAAGTCGAGTCTGCTCGCCGCAGAACAGGGTAAAGACACTGTGCTCCCTAATCGGACTAGCGGGAACACAGTGGCGGGGGCGGCAGCTAGTGCGGAGGTTGTTCCGCAGGATATTATGGCCCTGCTCCAGAGCCAGTTCTCCACCCTGTATCCGTCTTGTACAGTATTACACAACTACCGCAAAACACACACAGCCATCGAACACATGTCGTCGGATCAGGTCAACAAGCTCGAGATCCAGGGTAAGAAAATGAGTTTTCGGTCTAGTGTAAATAGTAATTGGTACTGCATATGTCAAGACCCTTGGCCAGACATTTTATTACCTGCTTTTGAGAAAGCTACTCGCATATTAAAATAATACTGATCCATTCGATTTGTTTCGCTGGCAGTCATTATTAAAAATGTTATTAATCTGTTCAACAGCTGGCCCTTTCTACGTTATTACCCGTCTTAGCTAATTATCTGTCCATCTTGGAGATCGACTGATAGATCTCTGGTTTCGCCACTGCCTGTGTCATATGGCACAGTTGATAGTGGTATGAATTTGTCTGGGTTTTTTTTACTTCTAATCTACAACAATTCATCGACATATGTTACTGTTAATTTGTAATATTTTGTTGGTTCTCAGACGGATGTAATGTCTGCTATGGAGCTCTAGAAATAGGTCGCCAAGCTGTCGACAACTGCAACTCTACTCGCCTTGAAGACATACTGTTAAAAGACACCTGTCTCCATAAATGGCCATATCTCACAAGTAAGTTCATTTATAATTTACAGCATCAGAAATAATTGCTATATCATCATGGCTTCAGTTGCTAGTCTGAAGTGTTATCAGTTTGCTTGGATTGTACTCTTTGAAAATAATAATGAGTATCAGCAGTGTTTTAGTAGTGTTAAAATCGCTCAGGAATGCATCTGATGGCATAACAATGTTACATGTTATATCTGCTGTACCACTAATTGTTGTGTGGCCGAATGGTACATAGAGAAGTCAAGATATGTTTAGTTGAACAGGCAAACTTGCCAGGGTGTAAGTGTAAAGTGCTTTGAACAGTCTAACAACCAGGTATGGCAGTATATAAGAACCTACCTTTTCTTTATAAGAACGTAACTTTTATAAAATACCCAGCTCACTTACTGTGCTGTAGGACACTAGTGCACAATATAATAATAATGTAACTTATATTGCACCTAACTCCCTGGAAACCCAAGTAAGCGGTGCATCAGAACATACAGATTTTTCAGTTTTGAAGTCAGTAGACAATATTGCAGTCGTCAACTGTTGTAGTGATACAGTGTGGTCGTTAAGCAAGATTAGACAGGTATGTTTTAACTCGACAGCGGAATTATGTAATAGTTTCAACTGATCTAACACACGTTGTGTCTGTAGCTGCAGCGAAGGTTCCCAACAACTCCCAGGACATGGTGCGTCTGCTCAAGTCTCTCCAGCCACTGCTACAGGACGCCATCCGTAGGATGATGTCATGTCGTCTCTGGGAGGCCGTCTACACCATCACAGGGCCCCTCAGTTGGAAGGACTTTCACCTGTTGTCAGGCAGAGGTGGGTTGTCACTCCTCTCTTGTGTGCCTTTCCGGCTGCACCAATACAAACTTGTGTTTTTACTACAAATTACAACCTTTACTGCCAGTGCTTAGTATATATCTGCAATAATGTTTTGTTTTCCAATTGATTTTGGGTAGTTAGAGTGGCAGCCATCTTTAGTTCTTTGGGCCAAAGTTCCAATGGACTTATGGCATCACTCTGTAAGCTGTCCGCCGTCTGCCATTAGCGCCCGTTTCTGAGAAACTGTTCAGGGTCTGTTTTTTTTCTAGTTTGGCACTGACATATATTAGGACACTGCCACTATTATGCATGAGAAATTTATATTTGATTGGATCGTTTTAAAAGTACCCTAGAGCCTTCATTGTCCTGCTCGTCTCTGTCCACTGGAGCTCAATGTACTCTCTGGTTGTAGGTTCTGATGAGACCAGTGAACCCCAGCCAATCCCCCCACTACTGCTGGGGTGTGACCGGGAGTGGCTCACCCTCGACCCCCACGCCATCAGATACTGGGTACGTCATCTACCTGTGTTAATATCTCCGTTCACAAAGCATTATATAATCTGAGTAAGCAAAACAAAGTCAAAAATATCTGCTAGATTGATCCATAGGCTATTCAGAAGAGGTTTGTCCTTCCGTAAGGTTTTGCATTTACACATTTGGGCTGAGTCGTGTTTACACAGTGAGTATATCTAACAATTCACTTCATGCAGCATTCCTCATGTATACAAGTCTTACTTACAAAACACACTGGCTAGACCGTCAAGATACTCTTGCCCCAGCTTACTTAGCTGGTTGACTGCGTACCCGGGTGTAAATAGATGTTGTGTACGAATATGTTTGCGCATTCATTGCAGCATAGCTGAATGCTTTCCTGAGGAGTTGCGATTGTGTTCACAAACAAGCGTGTCTGTCAGGACGTAAAGTGTAAAATGCTTTGAGCAGTTATGAGGACTATATGCTGCGCTATACAGAAACTAACTTTACGGTAACTTACACGTAAATATTCTCCCCCGTAACGTCACATGTTAGAGCAGATACGTAACTCTGTGTCACCTGACTGTCACCTGACTGTAGGACAAGCTCATGCTGGAGCCGCACGGTCGTGCCAGGAACATTGCGTACGTGGTCGTGGCACCAGACAACGACCACGTGCTGCAGTGCACAAAGGCATTCTTCAAGGAGCTCACCAACATGTACGAGTTGTGTCGACTCGGTCAGCATCGGCCAATCAGCAAGGTCCTGCGTGATGGCGTCATGCGGGTTGGAAAGACAGCCGCGACGAAGCTGTCTGAAGAGCCAGTCGACGATTGGTTCAAACTTATTGGTGAGGAGGCATAAATTCACATAAGATATATATATATAATGTTAACTGATATGAGTACTGGAAGTGACTTCACTCCAGAGCCTTGTATTTTCATTTGCTTTCTTTGACCGTTGTCATCTGATCTACTAATTAGTGGTGTATTTAAAAAGCAAGATGAGATTATATTACATAGTTATTTATGTGGCTGTATGCACAGCCATTATTGCAGGTTTTTCTACCATTCTGTGTTGAGAAATTCACCTAGTGGTGACAGTGTAAACAAGTCAGTTCTTGCTATACAGGTCAAATAATATGCCTGTTTATTTAAGCCAATTCATGATGGTGGGCAACAGTTCTGCTGATGCAACATAGGTTGTTAAATATTGAGAAATTGTTGTGTTTACAGGAAACTCGCCAAGTGCAGCTAAACTGAAGTTGTATGCCAGAGTCTGTCAGCATCACTTGGGTAGGACTTCTGCAATCATTTCTTACTAAGTTAATTGTTAGACATAAAGAAATGTATTGATGGATGGGTGGATCGATCGATGGAGTTGATAATTTTATTTTATTTATGTGACATGCTTTGTTTACACAGAAGTCTATGGCAGAGCCATTTGTGTGTCACTTATAAAGGATAACAAATTAAGAAATTAAAATACAACATTTAAATAAAACAAACTATCAAGATAACACTTACCATTAGTACTAACCCGAACCTGCACTTTGCATTGTTTCATTAACCCTACGTCTCTTCTTTCCAGCGCCGTTTCTATCTCAGGAAATTGTTGACAAGAAACTACAGAGTGACAGTGGTCGTGACACCAGCAGCAAGGTGACATCAAGTCACCAGTCCGCAGCGTCACCAGCCCCCCAGTCACATGTCAGTGGTGACAGGTCACAGCCCCCTCATCCTGGCAGTCTCTTCCCGTCACAACAGTACAGCCACACAGAGGAGAAAACAGGTATGAATGACATTTGTTTTAGTAATTTGGGTCCAACAGACTAAATTTGGTTTTAGACATCTTTGGGTACTGCCACTATGCACGAGAAATCCATATTTTATTGAGTCGTTCTACAGGATTCCTAGGGACCCCAAGAGGTAGCACCCTAAAATGTGAGCTTTATTTGTATGTAATATTAAGTGGATGTATTGGTTGTGATGGTTCTTGGAGTGTTGGTATGTAGAATTGTCAACAAGAATCAGAGAAAGGTTTTTGTTGCATCTACATAATAATAATAATAAATAACGGGTCAGCCTAGAGAATGGTGATGTCATTGTTGTGTCTGTGTCACTGGTTTGTAGTGTCACTTTTGTTGTTAGTGTCACTACTGTCGGTAATGTCACAGTTGTCATTGTGTGTCACTTTTAGCAGTGTTGCTGCTGTCAATAATATCACTTGTCATTTGTGCTACTGGTTAGTAGTCTCACTGTTGTTATTTGTCACTGCTTAAGTATCACCAGTGTCACTGTTATCAGAAGTGTCACAGGAGTCACTAGCAAGCACATAGGCTCTGCTGTTAGTTGTGTTCCACATTGCTGTCACATAGCTGTCCATTGCAGGTGAGACACATGACACGCGTCACCCGACGCACCGAGAGACGGACCTGGAGAGTGAGCAGGACGCTGCAGACGGCCCGGCCGTGCTTGTCTACATGGTCGACCCATTCAGCTACGCCTCAGACGCGGATGACCTGCGACGACTGGCCATGCTCGGGCTACTGCGCTGCTACAACGAGATGCTGAAGACACTGCCAGCCCACGTCCACCACAACGTACACTTGCAGGTGGGTCAGCATCATGTCAAGTCTGTATAAAGGTGAACACAAGTCATGTTCTCTGTGTCACTGTGAGGTCGGTGGATAAACACCAACCATCCAGGACAGATATTTAGGCTGAACAGATATTTGGGTGAAATATCAGAAATGGCATTTATCGTGTTTTGTCCTGAAACCTGTTGTCCCTAATTTAGCTGTTATATACCAGCCAGGTTCCGTGTTACGTTACCTTTAAACGTGCCAGTGGGGTGTGCCAGAACTTGCTCTGTCCATTAATTATATAGCCCAACAGCAGCTGTGCAAACATTTCTATTACAATATGAACCGCTTCTTCGCAAACAAACCCAGCTTCACAAATCATACCCACCTTTAAATTCACGTGTAAATTTCAACTTTAACGCCAAGGATGAAAAACAAACAAAATAACAAAACAGAACTGTCTACACCCTTCGAAGGTGGACATGGAGTCACAGAAGTCGTTGTCTTTCAGATCGTGCCCTCTGCAGGCAGTGCTAGAGTTTGGAGAGACTCCAAGTCAGCAGTACATGAAGGGCCTGGCTCTGTCTGTCTACACACAGTGTCGCAGACTCCTTATACAGTCTCTCTTTGGACGACCTCTCACCAGCTTCGGGCCGGCCGCTGGAAACAGTAAAGTGCTCAAGTCAGATGTAAGTACTATATGTCTCACATGGAATATATTGTACGTTTCACAAACGTTTCCCAAAATAAGTGAATTTCTTATCAAATTAATACCTCAAGTTTTTCATCTGCACAAACTTGTTTTTACAGAGTATATGCATTGCCACACTTGTCACTGTCCCTGTTTTTTCACTTTGATTGGACGGAAACCAGTTTACGAGTTTGTCCCGTGGTTTCACGAAAACTTTAGAACGCATTTGCTCAAAGCTAGCCTGTCACGACAGATACTGTGTGGACTAAATATGTATAAAAGCGAGCGACCAATGGAACTGATGAGCCAGCATTAAACCACTTCATAGCAAGTGCCATAGGGATTGAGAGAAAGAAAGCATTACTGGCATATTATGTGTAGTGTTACGTGTTGACATACTGTTGGGTCCATGCCTCCTACCTATGATAACAAAATGTCAGTTGCTGTGAAGAGCATAGCGTAGTCATTTTAAATACACATTTGTAAACGTAATAATGATAGTTGTTCTTTTGCGTGTATTGTGCTGTAGCATGTTTCATACCTACAATTTGGACAGTTATCAACATTTTAATGTACTAATATATGAGAGATGGTAGAAGAAATAAATGAAAATGTGAACCACCCCTAATGTGAGTTACATCCAACAGCCTAATGGCCGACTGACCAACATGAGGCTGTACATGCCGCCATTCACGCTGGCGGTCAACCGCAACGTCCAGGCGTCCCAACTGGCCATCAGTGACCACCAGGACAACTGCGGGGTGTTGCTGTGTGGCTACTGTCTGTCAGAGGACCAGCGCTGGCTCCTGGCCGTCTGTACTGACAGTGTTGGGTCCATCCTTGAGACGCGCACGATCAACATCGACATCCCGAACCGTAACCGCCGTAAGAATGTGTCAGCGAGAAAGATTGGCCTTTCAAAACTCTGGGATTTCCTCCTCGGTGTGATGAGTACGACGACGCTGTCGTGGAGGCTTGTGATTGGTCGGTTTGGGCGGCTCGGACACGGCGAACTTAAAGGTGGGTGGTACTTGTGAACTTGCAGATTATACGGTAATGGAAATTATTTGTCTGGATATGAATGATAGATATTGATAGTTAGATTTAACACTCTTGTCACATTGACTGTCATAATGCATATATATCTGGTAAAACACAGTTTACCTACATTACTACCCAAGTTTTCTGTGACAACAGTGTTGATAAAATAATACATTTAACAGTATATTCGCATTAATGTAGTACAGTACGTAAATCAACCATTCCTGTTGTCACTCAAACAACTTAACTGTTTTTGTCATAAAGAAAAAGATTTCACGCCAGAGTTTCGGCACAATATAAGTCAGGATGTCCAGACTTCTTTGGCAACCATTTTTGATGGCTTGCCATACCTTGTTGCTAGGCAACGTGTCTTGATGGATGCATGAGTTGCGTGTTTGTTTTGATGGATACATCAGTTGCACGTTTTATTATTTGAAACTTTTAATTGAAACTAATAATGTATTAGTTGCATACTAGTTATTAAGTAACTACTATGCAGTTGTTTATATCTACATTTAATTAATTTTTACTACACTGATATATAATATAATTTACATCGATATTACTTTTAATAATTTTTTAGTCCTAGTTCAGATCTTTACAAACAATGCACAGGTTATATATATATATATATATATATATATATATATATATATATATATATTTATATATTTTACTTCTATTATTAATATCTAATGTTATATTTTATCGAATATTGTCCTGTAAACACTTCTGCTGAACAGAGAACTGTTTTGAATTTTAGTGTATAAATAAAGTTGTTATTATCATGTGTGTTTCAGGCTGGGCGGGGTTGTTGAGCAGGAAGCACTTGCAGCAGGGTTGTAAGCAGCTGAGGGAGATGTGTGTGATGTGTGGCATGGCGGGCAACAACGACGCCCCCTACATCGTCAGT
This sequence comes from Ridgeia piscesae, assembly GCA_025642075.2. NCBI lineage: Eukaryota > Metazoa > Annelida > Polychaeta > Sabellida > Siboglinidae > Ridgeia > Ridgeia piscesae. The sequence goes on from JAODUO010000998.1 coordinate 100,261, forward strand.
GCCTGTCTCGTGTCCCTTGAGGTCCACCCCACCATCCACATCATGACGGACTCGGTGAAGGTGGAGGAGAAACAGAGCAGCGACTGTCCCATGAGCACACCCAAAGACGCCTCCTGCACCCACATCCTCGTCTTCCCCACATCCGCGTTGGCGCAGGTACGGTGTCTTTGTCCATCCATGTCAGCGCGGCGTTTATAGTTCAACTTGCTTATGCTTACCCACTTACCTTACATATCCTCACCAACTTACCTTGTATATCCTTACCAGCTTATCTTGAGTATGCTTACAAATTTACCTTGTATATCCTCACCAACTTACCTTGTATATTCCTTGAGTATCCTTACCAATTTACCTTGCATATCCTCACCAACTTACCTTGAGTATCCTTACCAGTTTACCTTGTGTATCCTTACCAATTTACCTTCCATATCCTCACCAACTCACCGTGCGTATCCTTTTCAGTCTGTGTGGTACATAAATCTCTTATATTACCCTTTTTCTGTACTCTACCTGTTTTATGTAAATCGATGTAGTATTTTCTTAAAACAATTTTGCCAGCTTGTTTTTAGGGGACCAAATGTGTGTATGTTTTGGATATCAAAGTAAATGTTTGCCGTATATTTTTGGACCTTTGACAGTCTAATTACTTTGTGGGATCCGAATACATAGACCAAAGCAGACTGGATTCTGTGCTGGATGAGAACGTGTACTTATATGACGTGTGTCCGACACAGGCGAACCAGCCAGTGAACCACCAGGAGCACCCGATTGACCTCTCAACGGAGGACATCTTCCAGGGCCTCGATGAGCTTGACGCTGAAGACATCTTCAGCAGTCTCACTGACCCCGACGGCTCGCCCAAGAACAACTCCGCTCCTGGCTCACCCAGTCACACCGCAGGCGGGGGCATGCCCATGATGAACGGGACTAGTAAGAGCAAGTCACTGAGTGACATCCAGGACGAAGAACACAACCTACTGCAGCAACCCCTCGCCATGGGGTTCTATGTGTCGACTGCCAGCACTGGACCATTGCCCAAGTGGTTCTGGGGACAGTGTCCAGAGAGGGAAGACGTTTGTCCCACCTGCTTCAAGGTGAGACTTGATGCTTCGCTAAGACTGGCTTCATTTAGGGGGCTAGTCCATCATTAAATAAAATCTGCTTTGAAGGGTTTTTGGAATGCAAAAACGCGTTGACACTGTTTGCGTGTCATTTGTGTCGTATTGTTCGTGTTGGCTGTATGTTGTTGGTTGTGTGTTCATGTCAGGGCTATGTTCATGTCTGTGTCAGGTGAGCAGTGTTGTTCATATTGGTGATGTACTGTTTACATCAGCATTGTGTTCATGTCGGCAGTATGTTGTTGGTTGTGTGTTCACATCAGTGGTGTGTTATTTATTTTGGTGGTGTGTTCATTTTGATGATGGGTTCATGTTGGTGGTGTGTTGTTCGTTTTGGCAATGTTTGGTTTGGTGGTGTGTTGTTTATGTTGGCAGTGTGTTTGTTTTGGTGGTGTGTTGATTATGTTGGCAGTGTGTTTGGTTTGGTGGTGTGTTGTTCATGTTGGCAGTGTGTTTGGTTTGGTGGTGTGTTGTTTATGTTGGTAGTGTGTTTGTCTTGGTTATGTGTTGTTTATGTTGCCAGTGTGTTTGTTTTGGTGGTGTTATTTATGTTGGCAGTGTGTTTGTTTTGGTGGTGTGTTGTTTATGTTGGCAGTGTGTTTGGTTTGGTGGTGTGTTGTTCATGTTGGCAGTGTGTTTGTTTTGGTGGTGTGTTGTTCTGTGCAGTGTTTGTTTTGGTTGAGGCAGTGTGTTTGTTTTGGTGGTGTGTTGTTTATGTTGGCAGTGTGTTTGTTTTGTGGTGTGTTGTTCATGTTGGCAGTGTGTTTGTTTTGGTGGTGTGTTGTTATGTTGGCAGTGTGTTTGTTTTGGTGGTGTGTTGTTCATGTTGGCAGTGTGTTTGGTTTGGTGGTGTGTTGTTTATGTTGGCAGTGTGTTTGTTTTGGTGGTGTTTTATTATGTTGGCATGTTTTTGGGGGGGCATTTTGGGCATGTGTTTTAGGGTTGGTTTATTTTGGTTTTTTTCGATGTTTGAGTTCCAGTGTGTTTTTTTTTTTCAGTGTGTTTGTTTGGGGGGTGCGTTTTTTGGTTGGGGGTTTTCATGTTGGCAGTGTGTTTGTTTTGGTGTGTTGTTTATTTTGGGGTTGGGTTTGGTCATGTTGGCAGTGTTTTTGGGTTTGGTGGGGGTTTTGTTATTTTGGGTGTTTTTCCATGTTTGGGGCAGTGTGTTTTTTTTTTTCATGTTTTGGTTTGGTGTGTTTGTTTATGTTGGCAGTGTGTTTTTTTGTCATGTTGGGTGTGTTTGTTTGGGTTGTTTTGTTCATGTTGGCAGTGTGTTCATGTTGGTGTGTTGTTCATGTTGGCAGTGTGTTCATGTTGTTGGTGTGTTGTTCATGTTGGCAGTGTGTTTGTTTTGGTGGTGTGTTGTTCATGTTGGCAGTGTGTTTGTTTTGGTGGTGTGTTGTTCATGTTGGCAGTGTGTTTGTTTTGGTGGTGTGTTGTTCATGTTGGCAGTGTGTTCATGTTGGTGTGTTGTTCATGTTGGCAGTGTGTTCATGTTGTTGGTGTGTTGTTCATGTTGTTGGCGTGTTGTTCATGTGGCGGTGTGTTGCAGGCGGCACTACACATCCACTGTCCAGCGGCGCAGCAGAACCCAGACGAGTTCCTCCAGACACCACACAAACACAACCACCCACTCGATTCCAGCCTCACCTGTGATGTGCTCAGGTAAACGTCCCTCCTCCACTTGTCTCCAGCCTCACGTGTTATATGCCCACATAAATCTCCCCTCCCCACAGTGACTCCTCTTTCACCTCCGACATGTTCAGATAAACCTCCATCCCCCACTTGGTTCCAGCCTCACCCAGATTCTTTACGTAGAATTATTAATATTGCAAGTGTTAAATGTTTTTTGTATGTTATATTATAAAGAGATGCAATCTGTTTTTAACTTTTAATTAAGATTTTATGATTAATTAATTAATTAAACCAGTAGTTGGTTTAAAACATTGCATTGCAGTCCAACATGTCTTCAGTCATCCCAGCAATACAGCCACCTCATAATTAAGGCCACTAGGATCATCAAAAATTTGTGTAATATTAGTTTAGAAATTTAGTCGCACAAATCTATTCACATGTACCACGTTTGTTGTGCGATAGTCATCATACTGGTGACACTGTCATTACACTTTGATGACACACTTGTGACATGATGACCGTGACTGTTGCAGATACGTGCTGGAGATGTACAACGCGCTGTCATGGCTGACCATTGACCCCATGACGGATGACCGCCGGTCATGTCTGCCCGCACACCTTGTGGTGCTTATGCAGCTGTACCACGCGGTCCGCTCATTCGTCTGACCGGTCAGTCGACGCAGTCAGCGTCATTGGTTGACCGGACAACAACGTCTCCACTCGTGTCAACTCTCACACTTCTGTGATATCTCGCCGGAAACCCTGCGGTTGAACCCTCGTTCCAACCTCATATCAAGTCTGTAATTGTCTACTGCAAGTGTACAATGTATCTGTTCGTTAGTGTCACATGGGGGGTGTTCGGAAAGGATCTAATATGCTCAAATTTGTTTAGTAGTGTCGATAAAATTATTGGTGAAGAAATTTGTGCTCTGCAATATATTGTTGCTTGCACACTTTGTATGGTAAGAGAAATAATTAAGGATCATAATTGACAGATTATGGTGCAACATTCTTGAGTATCATACACTGGAGCACAGTGTCGGGACAAATTTGCATTCACAGGGTGTCGCAAAACTGTTGTTTTTCATGTGTCTGTAAACAACTGGAAACTATTGTGTTCTCACAGAAATACACCAAGACAATGACTGCTTAATGCCATATCTTCTTTGGAACCATTTGTATTTGACACTGTCTTGTCTTGAGAGCTCTAGGGTACATCAAGCACTGTTTCTTTCCATACAAAAAGGGTAAATGCTCTGGCTCTAAGGAGGAAAAGCTGAGTTTGATGGATGTGATGTAGTTTACATGTTTGTATTGCGTGGCAAGCATTTATGGGCCATCAGTGCATCCATGTACGACTCTAAAGGCAAACATAAATATAGGATCATATCCATACATGTATACCTCCTACATTCCTACTGTGCTACCAACAAAAAAGCGAGAAATAATTTTTCTGCCTCTTGTCTCAATCTTAGTTAAATATGTTTAAGTTCCAGAACTAAGATTATCTGAAAACTGCCTTTTTACGTACAGTATCTTTTCTTTGGTCTTCCTTTCATTTTGGCCCTTCTCCCTCCTAATATATTTTTTCGGTGTTCAGTGTAATAACCCATTATCTGCTGAACATAACCAGTTGCATTTACAGCCGTACATTGATGTTTTGTGCCTCATTGTAGCAGTGTATGGGGACCGTTTCACCAAGATAATGAGCTCAATGAAAATCCATCATTAATAGGGTATATTGGATAAGTTTAAACTTTCTCAAAATGCAAAATCTCATTGAGGACATTATTTCTGTAACACACCAGTAAAAATTTCTCCGTGGTGCAACCTGTGTTGCAGTTTTCAGTATACTAGATCAGTATTAGGATATAAAATTTTAAAGAGAAAATATTGCTTGTGAACTCTTAATAATGTTAGTGAAACGGTCTCCTAGTTCCCATGGCAATTAGATTTGTGCCGTCATGTAATAAGATACTTAGAGATCAAACGTGGGGGCCCGACACAAATGTGACGAAGATGCATGCTGTAATATATTTTATTCTTGTACAGAGGAGCATACGTTTGTCCATAAATTATATGAGAAGCCATTATTTATTGCTGTGTATGTATATATATACACTCACACATTTTGTAAGTAGCGTAGTTAAAACTAGACTGGACAGTTGCATCAAATCCGTATATTTCCATTACATGTATTCGATAGTTTTATAAATGCGATGATGAGTTGAGTATATGATGTAGTATCGGCGCCGAGCCGGTATAATATTTTGATGATATGGATATATAGTCATGATTGAGATTGATGAGAAATTGCCGCCGTGCAATGTTGTGATGTTTGTATATAGAATGTAGGTTAATTGTAATTACGGTGAAATGAGACAATATTTGTACAAGTAAGTTCTGATGCATGAAATGTTTACAAGCCGCCAGCAATGGTGCCCGCGTACAATCACTGCCACAGACTTGTCGTTGGAACAAAACGACAACACAAGAATGGTGCATTTTGCAAAGTTCCAGTTGTATTTTGTAGATTTGTACTTTTCCACGTCCTATCATGTCGTATCGGGAAGTGTTCAGCAGTGGCAAACAGTGTTGGCGAGTGATTTAATGACATATACTTGGCGCACAACAGGAGTACAACAAGGTCTAAGTAAAGGTAGTGTTGTCAGTCAACTGTATATGAGGTCCAATCAAGCGATATCATGTATTTTGCCCAACACGGTTATGTTTTTTCTACAATAAATTAATTCAACACTTGGCAGGGCCACCACTTGTGTATATACAACTACTGAAGCGTGGCTTAGGAACTGTTCGAGCAGAAATGTTATCGGAACATTGACCACAATAATTAGTTACCAGTGAAACTCGGTGTGTCTATCTCATGTCAATAGAATTATGGCAGTCACAGGCAGCAAATTGTTCTAGTAGAAATATTGGCAGCATTTGGGAGAGGAGTGACATAGGTAAATAAATCCCATTCAAACGCACACTAGAAAAATCTAAAAATGTTACCAGTGCTAATTTTGTGAGAAGTTAGTCACCATGTGAATTTGTATCAAACTGGCGTTTACCAGTCATGTTTATTTCTTAGGATGGACTGTGCATGAGTTGTGAGTTAATGTGAGTCTGGGTAGAGACCCTAAATGTGGTCGGCCTTGTACAAATTATGGCCCAATAACACTGTTGGTTACGTCAGCACAGAATCCTGTGTGCATTAATGAAGATGGTGATCATATTTATACATTCAGGTATAAATTATTTATCATGGCTAGTGGAAAGTATGACCAGATGTAAGCCAACTGATGAAATAAATATTGTCATTACTCGATGTGGTATGTGCCAGTTTGTCACCAACGTGGTGCTGTTGATTATGAGTTTTGTTGCCAGTGGAATTGAATTCAAAATCTATCCGTTCCAATTATGTGTCTGTTCTGGTATGTTTTAGTCGATCCATACAAAAGTGTAGGTCTAATATAATACAGTATCCAAACATGATCAGTCCATTTCGCTATCGTTGTTAAGATCTTAAGCCTGATATTGCGCTTTAAAATAATATTTTATCCTTAACAGTGATCTCAATACGTGAAAACTGTCAATATGTGCCAAGGAGCTATTGTCATTGTCTTTTCATTCCAATGATGTCCTCGGAAATATGGCAATGGATATTTGTTTGGAAAAACCTGTTTAATGATGAATTTTCCTTAAGAGCTCTTATCTTAGTGAAGCGGCCTCGAGGACTACTCAAGTGCTTTACACATTACCTCTCTAGCAGAGCTAGTCATGAATTCAAACACCACCTCGACTTGGGAAGCATTCAGCCAAGCTGGATTATCCAAGAAAACACAATATTTACCATTGTTTATAGCCAGGTACCCATTCAACTGAGTGAGATGGAGCAATATTAAGTGAACGAACTTGCACAAGACTATCTGTTTAATATATATATGTGTGTGTGTGTTTAAACAAACAAAACTGATTCTTGTTCAGGCGTTTTTTTTTTACAAAATGTGTTATATGGTTCAAACTGTTGCTGTATGTTACACGTGGATATAAACAGTGACATGAGTAATCCTAGAGAGCAACATATATTATAGCTACATCTATATATTAATTATATTTATATATCCATGGATGAACATGTAATGTTTACTGTAGTAATAGATTTACAAAACTGGGACCACTAAATGAAAAACATTTGCACATGCTGTTAACATTTTGTCAACAAAGACAGGCCAGAGGTAAAGAATTTATTTAAATTAGTGGGAGTGAATTGTTATGGTGTGCATCTAAACACCCTGAATGATAAACCAACATATTCCTAATATATAAAATGTCATTTTCTTAACACTTAGAATATGTTAAAAACTTACCCATCTGTAAAGTTCAACACCTGAACATCTTACATTAAATTTGAACTAATTAAGTGGCACATCACAACATTTTGCTTCTTTGTTCTCCGCATACAGTATTTGTTATGGCAGGGAGCATGCAATATTTGACCTCACCACCAACTTGCATTTAATCACTTTCCAGTGCTCACAACTGGAACACTAGACCAGGGTTTGGGTTCAAATACGTATTTAAATATAGAATTTTTTGTATTGAAAATCACAAAGGCATGTATTTGATATTGGTCTCTATTTGAATAGTATTTGCAAATACAATCAAATACATGTAAAAATTACCAACAAAAGGTAAAGCATTGCCTGACATATAAACTGGCTGATCAAGAGTCAGCAGGCAGCACAGAGAAAGCTGGTCAAACATTAGCATCACTGAATGAATGGGAAGCCAGTGAAGCTTATCTATAGCCATAAAGGCAGGTATTCACAGGGAGTGTGCTTCAAAGAATCCTGCTGTGTAAACATCCTGGGCTAAGACAAAGGAACCCAGGTTTTCTCCAGAGCAGGGGAAGAGCTACCCACTAGTTGGTACAGTAGTACAGATAAGTATCAAGGGCCATTCGTATCACTGAAACGTCGAGCTCATTGGTCCGTACGGTGCATCGAGCACAACCTAGAAACCACAGTGCATCGACTCTGATTGGTCAATAGCACCGCAAAACTAGGTTACATGCAGCGACCTTTGACACGGCAGCGCGTTCGTCGCAACCGAAAACTGGGTTACGCATAACCTGGTTTTAGCCAATCCGTAAGTCGTAGCGAGCACGTCACAGAGATCCCATTACAATGCAAAACAGGGCTACGCTTACCCATAGATATAAATAGAACACACTAGTAGAACTATAGGGGGAAAGATTAATGATCTAACTCTGTGCCCGTACCCCACTTTTAGCACACCGCACGGACGGGTCAGTATGCCTAACATATATTTGTAGACAATATTGACACAGGGAACCAGTTCTACCTGTAGTAGGATATCACAATATATTTTAGCTTAACTATATTTATTTACTTACCTATTATGTATGTACACACCCGTGAACGGGACAGATGTCACTGATTTGATGGTGTCAAAATAAAGTTTTATTATTATTATCACACAAAAGTGTCACGAGGCAAAGACACGACTCAACCCTTCATGATGATGATGATATAATATATTTATTCAGGATGGCTCAGCTAAATACACTAGATATATTTTCAGTGAGGTCCTCACACACACAATCGTACAGACATGCAATATTAAAAGATGTAAAATAGTAAGATACATGATGTAACAGGCATAACATATAAATTAAGTTAAAACAAAAAATCTGCAATAAGATACAAACATGGTATAAGCTGCCAACAACACAGCTTGTTGAAGTACTCTATATAACGTGGTTAAAACATGTTTTACATTTATCTTTATACAGAGTACTTCAACAAGTATTTGTGTGTATGAGGACCTCACTGAAAAGAAATCTACTGTATATTTTTAATGTACACTGTATTTAGCTGAGCCATCCTGAATAAATATATTATTATATATATATATATATATATATATATATATATATATATATATATATATATATATATATATATATAACATATAGAGGGAAATGATATGCCTAGGCCACGCAAACATTGTCTCTGCCTCAACGCTGAACCTGGATTGAAACTCGAACTACTCTAGTTGTGGACTCCCAAAATGTGTCAGACGAACTGACTCGGTCGTGCCCGCGTCTGGTGGCCGTGTCAAAGGTCGGTGCATGTAACCCAGTTTTCGGTTGCGTGGAACGCGCTGCCGTGTCAAAGGTCGCTGCATGTAACCTAGTTTTGCGGTGCTATTGACCAATCAGGGTCGATGCACTGTGGTTTCGGTTGCGACGAACGCGCTGCCGTGTCAAAGGTCGCTGCATGTAACCTAGTTTTGCGGTGCTATTGACCAATCAGGGTCGATGCACTGTGGTTTCTAGGTCGTACTCGATGCACCGTACGGACCAATGAGCTCGACGTTTCAGTGATACGAACGGCCCTTGATAGATAAGGACAGTCTAGCAAACCAGCCTGCCAATTAGTCTACTGCAGTCAATCATGCCAGAGACAAAATTCTATGAGTATGATACACGTGAACTATAATGGAAACAGGGGCCAGTATTTGAATCGTGTTTAAATCAAAATTTAAAAAATGGCAATGTGTTTGAATCGTATTTGAATAAAAAATGGCAGTGTATTTGCATTTTAACTGGAATTTTTTAGTTGTATTTGAATTGAAATCTGGAAAAGCAATGTATTTAAATTCGATTTGGCCGAGTTGTATTTGTATTTGATTCCAAAATGTGTATTTGAACCCAACCCTGCACTAAACACATGAAATGTTTAAATTGTTTACAGAAGAACATTTCAATAGTACACATTTGCAGTAGAGCAGAGCTGGGGTGGGTTGGTAAAACTGGTAACTGCAAGCTCCTGGAATAGCTCTGAAGATGGACACAAACGGTCCAACAATCCAATTGGACAATGCACTGATCAGGCAAACTTTCTGCTTATGTCGTCAGTGGAGGGTTCTTGTTAACGAAACAGACAAAAGTCCCTTGAAGGAAAATATTTTGTGTGGTGGCTGACAAATATATGTATAAAATTAACAGCAGATCATTAAATCTTAGAAGACAATTGTTCATTACCTCCAAATCCATCCCATAACAGCATAGAAGCGTTCCAGTTTATTTTTTCCTATAATACATACAGTAAGGCACAGGTTGAAAATGAAGTTGCATTTCTTGAAATGATATACCCGGTGCAGTCACATTCCTTACAATACACTGTATATATATATATATATATATATATATATATATACACACACACAACCATTGTCAGTCTTTCACAACAGGTGGAATGGTGGGAAAAAAGTTGAGGATGTATAAAGGTAACTTTAATTTTGTGAAACACAAGTTACACAAACATAAGGCTAGACCGACTAGCTGCCAATTTCACTTTGCATTGCATAACAAGGCAGCTGCTAGTTTCATTGGCGAAGACAGCATCTGTGCTCGCTGGTGATGGTTATTGTTGCCTTTTACAGAAATGCCGTATTTTTATTATGTGATCATGTAATCAGCTAACTGCATAGCAACTACCTGATCAATTCACTGCCATTTTCACTTAGAAGTCACTTAATTTGTTGTCATTTTTCTGCACCTTCTGTTTCATTACTGTTTTTAATTCACTACTACACATCAGTGTTTGAGTGGCATATGTCAGGTGTGTCTGTCAATGTTTGAGTGACAGATGTCAAGAGTGTCTGTTAATGTGTGACACGTGCGTCTGTCAACGTGTGAGTGATAGATGACAGGTGTGTAACAATGTAAGTCGATGTTTCAGTGACAGAGACAGGTGTATTTATCAATGGTTGAGTGACAGATGACAGGTGTATCTATCAATGTTTGAGTGACAGATGACAGGTGTATCTATCAATGTTTGAGTGACAGATGACAGGTGTATTTATCAATGGTTGAGTGACAGATGACAGGTGTATCTATCAATGTTTGAGTGACAGATAACAGGTAAGTCTATCAATGTTTGAGCAAAGGATGACAGGTCTTTCTGTAAATGTCTTTGTGACAGACAGATGACAGGTCTATCATTCAGTGTGTCTGTCAATGTTTGAATGACGTGTTCGTTGATGTCTACGTGACAAATGACAGGTGTCATTGTTGCCGAGTGACTTCAGATAACGACTAGAGGGTCAGCGTCTACCTTTGACTGTGAAATCGTGACCTGTGACCCAAACAGACCCTGCAGTTTGCTGCACAATACAGTCAGGTATCCGCGCTCTGAGTTTGAGTGTTCACACAGTATCACCGTTGTGCCCCGCTGTGTTGCGTCTATCACGTCGTGGTGTCCCATCTCTCCAGTGACGTACAAGTCTGCAGCAACGTCCTTTAGAACACTGGACCCAGACCCAGCACACACAGCCACAGACTTGATATTTGAGTCTGAAACATGATTCATCTAACTATAATTGTATTAGCATGTGTGTTTGTCCGTGTGCGTGTGTGCATGTGTTGTGTATGTATAGTGTGTGTTGTGTGAGTGTGTATGTGTGTGCATGTACTGTGTGCGTGTGCATGTGTGTTGTGTCTATTTTGTATGTGTCTGGGTGTGTGTAGTATGTGTGTGTCGTGTGTGTGTTGCATATGTCTGTTTGTTGTGTGTGTTTGTGTGTTCTGTGTGTGCATAGTCAAAACACTGACATTATTTTTCTTCAGTGGGGTCACAGATTATAAGTAAAATGTGCCCGTCATGTTGTTGATATATGCCGATGAAATGTCACAAAAATACCATATTTCCTGCTCTTTTAAAGTGCACGCAGGCACAGTGGCATCTATATATTGCATTTTTACACCCACACGAATAACAATGGCAAAAGATCATTGCAAAACTACACTCATCCAAACACATATCATTTCACGGCTCATACATTGTACCACTAAACCTGCCAATATTAACATGCCTGCACTCAGGTCACATAGAATTTACTTTTGACCTGTTTAGTGAGACCCTGAAAATGAGGGCCAGCGAGAGAAGCCCCACATTTGACCCACCTAGAGTAGTCTCCAAGGCCAGCGCCAACCGCACATGGGACAGTCCAAGGTGTGTCTTCATCAGGTTGACAGCCGTCATCACAGAAACAGCCCTCTCTAGGGCACACCGTCGACCTTCCCCATAACCTGGCATCGGAGCCTGCCCCAAAATACACAATCATCATTAATTAGGTACAACAATTACGAGTCAATGTACAAATTTTTTTTACTGCATAACACAATTATCAGAATGATTCAGTTGCATTCAATTGTACTCCCAACATGAGCCTGACTAAAAACTTCTAATTGCACCCATCCCTTGAGCCTCTCTAAAAACTTCCAGTTGCACCCATCCCTTGAGCCTCTCTAAAAACTTCCAGTTGCACCCATCCCTTTAGCCTCATTAAAAACTTCCAGTTGCACCCATCCCTTGAGCCTCTCTAAAAACCTCCAATTGCACCCATCCCTTGAACCTGACTAAAAACTTCCAATTGCACCCATCCCTCAAGCCTGATTAAAAACCTCCAATTGCACCCATCCCTTGAGCATCTCTAAAAACCTCCAGTTGCACCCATCCCTTGAGCCTCTCTAAAAACCTCCAGCTGCACCCATCCCTCGAGCCTGATTAAAAACCTCCAGTTGCACCCATCCCTTGAGCCTCTCTAAAAACCTCCAATTGCACCCATCCCTTGAAACTCACCAAAAACCTCCAGTTGCACCCATCCCTTGAGCCTCACTAAAAACCTCCAATTGTACCCATCCCTTGAGCCTCACTAAAAACCTCCAGTTGCACCCATCCCTTGAGCCTCACTAAAAACCTCCAATTGCACCCATCCCTTGAGCCTCACTAAAAACCTCCAATTGCACCTATCCCTTGAGCCTCTCTAAAAACCTCCAGTTGCACCCATCCCTTGAGCCTCACTAAAAACCTCCAATTGCACCCATCCCTTGAGCCTCACTAAAAACCTCCAATTGCACCTATCCCTTGAGCCTCTCTAAAAACCTCCAGTTGCACCCATCCCTTGAGCCACTCTAAAAACCTCCAGTTGCACCCATCCCTTGAGCCTCACTAAAAACCTCCAGTTGCACCCATCCCTTGAGCCTCACTAAAAACCTCCAGTTGCACCCATCCCTTGAGCCTCACTAAAAACCTCCAGTTGCACCCATCCCTTGAGCCTCTCTAAAACCTCCAATTGCATCCATCCCTTGAGCCTCACTAAAAACCTCCAGTAGCACCCATCCCTTGAGCCTCACTAAAAACCTCCAGTTGCACCCATCCCTTGAGCCTATCTAAAAACCTTCAATTGCACCCATCCCTTGAGCCTCTCTAAAAAAAAACTGAGTTTCACAATTTTAGGAATCCCAAAACCGTATCTGCTCTTGTCACATACAAAAATCTTTTCCTCCAGGCTCTGCCTCAGCAGTAGGTTGATCACAAAACATTTACACATCCCCAGTCTATGGGCTTGGATATACCACATGTACACAGGGTGTCTAATAATAACAATAATGACTTCTTATACACCAATATCCTCGTAGATCAAGCTCAGTGTCATGACAAAATCAAGGGATTAAGCAAACTCGTAATTGTAAACAATACGCGAATCTCATAAACTTGCCAAACGTAAAACGGATGACAGGTCTACTTGCCTTTGCCATTGGTAAGATCTCCATAGTGTTACTAATCTGCCCAAACTGGTTCACGTATGCCACTACTTGTGTCAGCGATTTCTCATCGCAATTCAGACAAACACGCGAACATTTTGAACCTTCCATTCCAACCCTGAAAGACGATATGACTTTGTTAACAGAAAGCACCTTCAGAATTTGTAATAATAAATAAAACAGACAATAAGTACATTGATTCCAGATTCTACAATGAACATACTGAGAAGGTTATGTTACTGAGAGATTGCTTTATTGTGTTCATTCTTGTGCACTGTTATTACACCAACACACCCTGGCAAATCACCTTGCAAAATGATGAAGTTGAGCTGAGTCACTAACAGAAAACTGTGTACTGTATATCTGCATACCGCTGAACCAATATTGTTATTGTTTGAAACCGGTTTTGAAGAAGTGGTATTATAATAATAATAACAGTTTATTTCACTCTCTCTGGGCAATCATAGACATTGAAATGGGTACATAAAACATGCAAAGTATATTTGTTGAAAATAGATTCAAATAATATATAATTTAAGACATTAGTGTAAATATAAATTAGAATGTAGAGAATATATGATATGTATCTATAAAACATCAAGACATTAAAACATATTTTATGTAAAAATGTTACGCTGACAAGTCAATGTATTTGACTAAACTTGTTAAAAAATAATAAATAGTTTAAAACATTAAAATAAATAGATCTAAACAATAAATTAAGGCTTTACAATATTTTACACATATCCATATCAGCATGCACGAAAGTTTGTTAAGAGTCACTGTGAATTCTTTTGGTTGAACAGACACCAGTTAATGAAACAGTTCTTGGTCCTGTTGGTTTTTACTCTGGGTAAAGAGTATCGAGTACGACATCGTGTATTGTGTGTTTATTTATTCCTTACAGCACGTTACATTGCCAATGGACAATAATGCTACAAGGTCACGCCACCACCATGTTTTGCAGTGACAGTTCAGGTCTGTGGAGTTTTGGGACCACTGCGGAATGTTCATCACTGTTTGTCTCTTGTCATGTGACAATGACCAGTATGATCACATGACAGCATACAGCACCACACACTGACAATAATGGTACTAAAATTCCCCAGATCAGAAGATTCTGCAAAGTAACTTTATAGTATTTATTATTTCTTCTATCAATAAACTAGTAATCCACATAATATATGTACAAAGAGCATATTTCCCTGCACAATGCCAAGAAGATTTACCACATTCACACAATATTTGGCGAAGACAGGTAAACTGACCCCATCCACATAATGACGCCAGAACAAATGACCCTATCTGCACAACACCAGGAAGAATGACCACATCTGTAAAACAAGACTTACCCTATCTGCAAGATAACACCAGGATTACTTACGATATCTGCATGATGACCGACACTCCCTGTAGATGGTTCTGACCTGAAAACTTGGACATGAACTGACCAACGACCCCCTCTGGTACAGTCACTTGAAGACGATATCCACCAGAAGTTCCAGGGTATTTTGACGATATGGCAGTCTCTAGTGGGGTAACAACCCCTCCTGTGGGAAATACAGTCATATATGGCAACTATCTTTCAACATGAGTTATCATATTGGGACAAATTCATGAGCTACCGGGTAAATGTTGGTGTATTAAAATTACAAGATACACTGTTTCTGGATCAGTTATTTAATGTTATCTGTGCTCAGAAAGTGTCTGTCAACAGGTTTACAAAAAAATAAGGGTTGTACTCAATTACGATGGTATAATTTGTAATTTAATTATTACAACCAAGTGTAATACACAATTTCAATATGATAATCGTAACTGAAAAAGGTATATGCACTACATGATGCAAACAAATGGTGTAATTGCCTTCAAGTTTAATAGTAATAACAATTTTAATCAATATAACAAAATCATGTTTCATAATAAATAAGACCTGACTAAACACAATGTTTATCATAAATTGCAAATGCTTCCATTTGTTAATTCATACACTTGAAAACATTGACAAAATACAAAGAATTAGAATCCAGGGACATTTATAATTGCTACAATGTAGAAGCATTGTGTAAATAAACCATATTTATCAAAATACCATAAAGATCACGTACTGAACGGCGAAATCAGCCAGTCGTTGACACCCCCTTTAAGTGTGTCATAGGATGTATGTGGAGAAAAAATAGCGATTCGATTTTCAATGCATTTCACCAACAGACGTTCCTTCCATGAGCTCTGTGTCAGCCTCTTCATGGGAACAAAGATCGGAGGATGATATGCCACTATAAAGTCTGTATTTAACCGGATAGCTTCGTCCAGAACGGGTTCTGTGAGGTCATTGGTGAGCAGTATTCTGGAGACTGTATGTGGAGCCGATGGCTCCAGTAGAAGCCCAACGTTGTCCCATTTAGCTGCCAAAGTGTTTGCAGCAAACAACTCAAGTTTCTTGACGACTTGACACAACTGCATTGTCCTTGGTCACTGATGAAACCACACAATGACTTGACACAATTCAGGCATCCATGAGATGTTTTCCGAAACAAAAATTGCTCTGTATAATTATAACATTTTAAGGGAGGATTTATACTGGTATGCATTGCATGTAGTGAAAAATCTTCCACTTTGTGGACAGTTTTAAAGTGCTGTCTTAAAATATCAAAGTTTTTACAAGAAACTAGCTGCGACTGTTAAAAACAAGAATGGTTGCAGGCCTCTGTAATTTCCGGAACCGGCTCCAGAATAAGTTGGCAAGGACATAAAACATATCTATGCGCTTGTGTGAAATTGATACTTTAGGTGTAAATTAATATTGCTATATTGTTACTCATCTGCAGGTATGAAGACTTACTGAATAAGGTATATTTATGAGCACCAGAACGTCAGGGAATGACCACGGAACGTCAGTAATGAGCAAGATAGCGGCTTTATTATGGCTGTTCCATGCATTGAGCATACCCCACATCTACCGAGCATATATCGGTAACCAGCTTGGCACCTGACAAGTAAGCATATTAGGAGCTTAGTAAATATAACATTTCTCCCCTCTCTCTCTCTCTCTCTATATATATATATATACATACACATATATATGAATATACATATATATATATTGTGGACATGAACTCTTTTCAGGAGGAACTGCGTCTCCTCCCCCCTCTCTCTCACTCTATATATATATATATACACACATATATATATATTATGGACATTAACTCTTTTCGGGAGGAACTGCGTTCTCTACTTCGACACAGACCTTGGATTACATATATGAAGTAGTCTTTGTTTCTGCTGGAGCCTTCTTCTCTCTGAGGAAAAATTGCGAAATTACCACCGCTGAAACAACTGATCAGATGGCTTTGCCAACCACCTTGTCAAATTAACTTTGTGAGTTCAACCTCATTATACTGGTCCTCTTATTGAATTCAAATGTCTGTGAAGTTGTTGATCTCAGTAGCAGTTGGTGTTTATGGTCACACCTCCAATTCACCAAATAAAGTATAGATAGCAGCTTAGCCATGTGATGCCTACACTGAACCGTTGTTATTACAGTAGAATGTATCAGTCTGTGAACCAACAATAGGCAATGCAAGAAAAAAATGTTTCTTGAACATTTACCTTTTATGAATAAAAACTGTATTTCTATTATTTTTATTATACTATATATGGCCATCCTCTACATTTCTCTCCTGATGTATCCCATCTCCTTTGTTTCTTTTTCCGTGTCTCTTTGACAGGTGTTTCGTGGCCTACCTCTTCGCCTCTTCCGTGGGGGTTTCCCGAGTGTATGTCCTATCCACTTCCATTTTCTCTTCTTTATTTAATTTTCTATGGGTAGTTGCTTGGTCATTATCCAGAGTGTAGTGTTGGATACCTTGTCTGTCCACTTCAGGTGTAGGATTCTGCGCAGGCTTTTGTTGATGAAGGTCTGTATTCTTTTTAGTGTCTTCTGTGTACTTCGCCATGTCTCCGATCTCTAGAGTAAAACTGCCTTGCCATTTGAATTGAATATTCTTAGTTTGGTGTTAATTTTGATTTGTTTTGCTCTCCAAATATTTCTCAATATGATGAATGCCACTCTTGCTCTCAATATGTCATGTATAGTGTATAATTTTAGTCTTTTTAATTTAATTTTATTAACTATCATATTTACCAGTATATAACGTGAAACATTTTTTTGCTTCCTTATGTTTTATGATTTGGGTATGCACTAATGGATTGGTCAGTCCCGGGTAAATGCCGCTATGTAAATACTAGTTATAAGCTGGTTACCAAGCCACACCTGTATGGTTGGTAGGTATGACGGTATGTTCAATGTGTGGAACAACCATAACAAAGCCGTCCTCTTTACTGACGTTCCGCGGTTGTTCCCTGACGTTCCGGCACTCATAAATATACCTGATTCAATACATTATGTCTTCATACTTGCAGATGAGTTACATTTAGCAATATTAAACTACACATAAAGTATCACTTTCACACAAAGTGCATAGATATGTTTCAAGTCCACGCCAACTTGTTCCGGCGACCGTTTCTGAAATTACAGAGGACCAATGATTGCTTAGGCTTTGTTGTAGCCATTCACTGAGAATATATATCAGCTGTTCATAAAATGTTATGCTTATTTCATATTTCTGGCCTAAATTATTAGCAGCATCCATGCAATCATGCCCCAGGTTTAGGTATTTTTTGATATAACAGTCAGTGGGATTAATCTAGTTTTTGGCTATTTAACCACATATCTATAATGCCCAAGAATGACATACCACTATGGAACTATATAATACAGAGGTGTCAAATTTAGACAAAAGCTAAAATTGTAACAATACAGTGGTTGCTGTCTTTAAAAATGCAGAATATTCCTTGATTTAACGATAAAGATTGCATCCTTTATAACAGGTACGGGTACGTCCCTTATTTGTGTGCATGGAAGCAGGACGGTGATATATATATATATATATATATATACATATATATATATATATATATATATATATATATATATTATATGATTTTCATTACAACAGCCAAATTAAAATAAATCGAGGTGCATGGATGGTGGATTCTTATTCTGTATGTTTGATCATCTTTGAAATCACATTTTCTTATTGTACTATATTCATAGTTTAGTCAGAAAGTAAAAAATCGCCAATAGACGCACTGAATGCAAAGACAAGCATATACAACTTATCATATTATCGCCCACTGGCGACCGCCTGAGGAGCATTACAGAAATATCACGAGGAATGATGCATATTTTGCTTTCAATAGTTAATAAATGAGTTTGTTAACAAATTAATGATTAACAAAGGTAATATTCACATAGCACGTCGCTGTCACAGGCAATTCGATCGCAACAGTAATATGTATGACCTGGCTATTATTAGCACGATGGCCTTAATGCAGCGTGTGCAAATGTTACTTGATTTGAGGACGCACATGTCAACCGAAATATATACCTTCCAACGTACTATGAACTGTGATTGTGTCATGTTATATAACAAATAAAGTTTCTAATTACGACCAGAACGTACATGAACATATTGTGTGACTGGTTTTATGTTATAACTATAATAATTATTACATATTATGTTGACCGTTACTCGTTCTAATATATTATATCCAAATGAAATGTAGCCATACATGATGCATATTATAATCCAATGTTGGCCCAACGCAAAATAACACACACCCATATAGATAGTAAAGTTACGATGGGCGAACGCTGAATTATAATTTGCCAATGATAACGTCAACGACGCAACGTTGGCCCAACCGCAGCATTCTTGTAACACATGCGCACAAGCAAGCACCATGTCCATGCACAACATTCTGCGTTAGCTCAGTTTGGAGCAAATTACCCAAGATTTAAGACATCCGCCTTGCAAGTTGGCGACATCTGAAACGCTGAGACCACATTTCGGTTTATGGTCGACAGCTGGACCTTGTTGGTTTTATTTCGTGTTTATGTTATGTAAATGACACGAATGTTGTATACATGGTGACCGTAATGTGTCACAAACATGCGCAACACATTTCGTCAACCCATATCCGCTGCCATATCTATGGTCGACCGAAACGAGGTATAATTTGATTGGTTGAACCACCGATGACGTAGATGTGACGACAATTAAACCTTGACCTTAGATAAGCCCGTCTTCTAGTCTGTTTTGGCGGAACTGTCTTCGCTACCGTGTGAATGCTGATCGCCATTTTTGGTAAGCATCGTATTTATTCTGCGTACAAACGTCACAGAGTTCAGTTTACGACATGTCATATGTAATTATTTAAGATATATATAGCTAACAGAAGACGACCAGTCGTCCAAAGTTATAACTTAAACCGTCTGCGAAATATGATTCGTGTATTTGCCTGTCTAAATATTAAACTAAAAATCATGTACGAGCAATGTGTTGTAGGTGGCCTACATCAGTTATAAACGGCGTTATGGGAAAAAAGCAGCAACACTATGAGGATACGTTTCTGAGTTGTAACAAGTAAAATATTTGTGACAAGAAGGTATAGCCTTCCATCACTGAATGCAGTGACTGTCACAATACCGCCACTACACTAGCTGTCAGTATCACTCGGTATAATTCACACTCGGGCCTTAGCCATTGATGTTATTGTTTACAAAACGGTCAAGGATTAAAGCAATGCCATAGTTGACATAGTCGCTGATAGATTGTGTCAAGCAGTGTTTCCCCTGCTATATGATGAGTTAGGTGGGTCACCTCACTGTTTTTGTAAGCCACCTCACTCGAAATATGTCAGAATTCGGTAATCTTATACTTAACTCACCTAAATTATTATGGCCTTTAAAAAAAAATTCACCTTATATCGATGTGTATGTGTTCGCAATGTGATTCTACATCACTTCCGGTACAAAGAAGTCAGATTAAATTTTGGTGATTTAAAACAATTTAAACACGCGAGTCGAAGTAAACAATGTCACCGCTGATGTCACCGCTGCAAATATGGCGCAAGCTGTAGGTGTCTCCCAGAGGCACCAGAACCGCAGAGGCGATTTCTTTCGAGTCAGCGTGTTTAAATTGTGCTAAAACACAAATAAAAAATAAAATCTGACTTCTTTGTACCGGAAGTGATGTAGAATCACATTGCGAACACATACACATTGATATAAGGTGAAAACAACAGTTTTAAAAGGCCGTAATAATTTAGGCGAGTTAAGTATAAGATTACTCAGAATTGCCCACTTAGTCTCATAGTCTTAGGCATATAGCTATTTGTTTCCTCTCTATTTCCCAGGGAATAGGTTAAGATACTCTTCAGAATGAACCATTTTGATTTTGAAAGTAGTTTTAAAAATAGTTCTAGGTGACCATGCCCCCGGACCCACATAGTGACGTATCACGCCTTTGGTGCTCGCTCGGCCCAACCTACCACCTCGCCCATCATTGTACTCAGGTGAAACAATGTGCCAAGTGTGAGCCCTGAGGCACTCCTCTAGAATCCAGTTTTAAAGTAGGCCAACCTAATAATCTTAAGTTTTTGTGAAGCAGAACTAATTTTGAAATTTAACCATTCAATGTGTATAAGAATTGCCATACTGGGTCACTCTCTGTCACCCAAATCGCAGCACTGTCTATCAAATTAATGAATTGCGAGCTTGAATAATTCTGAGAATGGTTTGCACCTAAACATAAAGTTACTTAAATAATCATATAGAATCCCTAGTAATAACAAATATACTACATGTAATGTCAACAATCTCCTTATGAGAGAGCATCCTATATCGGGAAATTGTACAAATACGTGCACTTCTGTAATTTCCAATACAAATACACAACATTTAAGTATTCAAATACAAATTTCAACCCAACCCCATGTACGTAAGTATATGCTATTGTATCTTTAACATGGTGAATCTGATGTGGAATTTAGTAAAATAATGAATTTAATACTTTTATGACACCCTATTAATACTGTATACCTGCAATAATGACTAATAATCACATCACTTATACCATGTCTAGCTGCAATCGTTTCAGTTATACAATCACATCAATGTATTACAGTATTCTATTGAACATATGAGTTATATCATGTTAATGATAATATCCATTTATAATCCAAATTACACATGGCAAATTGACAAATTGCTGCTCAGTGTGTTGTACATTGTACAGCTATTAAGAATCAACCTAAACTGTGTAAATGTACTCGTAGTATATTCTGATCACTGCGCTGACCTAGAAGAAGTGTATAAGCCCATCTTGACCAGTAACCACTAATAACCAGTTCTGTCACTGCATTCACACAATTTGGCTATATTTCTTGACATGTCATTATTATGAATAATGTTAGAAAATGCCAATTATGTCATTATGGTGTAAATGCTAGGCAGTGACTACATGATTTTCCAAAACACATTTCATTCATAATTACAAACTCACTGTATAGTTCAAATGACGTCAGGGCCTTTTGACCCTTTTTTATGTACACTAATTAGCTAATTGGTACATATATTCTAAATCTAAGGTTTGTTTGCTGAGTTGACCCCAATATGGATAATGCCGGGCTCTAATTAATAGTTAAAACTGTATTACGCTTCATCAAGAATTCTAGTCATTTGTGTAGTTTGTGAGAAACTAGATAAACTGTTGTCTGCATCATTAACCATAATCAGCCAGTGGTAATTTCTATAATTATTAGCAGTACACTGTACCAAGAATTTTGTTAAATGCGTTGTCAAAAGGTCTTGGCGTTAAACCATATAGCAAATGAATGATTGTATTTAATACAATTTTATTTTGTAATTGTATTAATGAATATAGAAATGTTTAATGGGGGGCTGAAGTGAACACTTAACAACCAAATTGCCAAAACATACAGATTATGTGAGCATGTTTTGATGAACACGGAACCACAATTATTTTAAACTAATTTTTCAATCTTTGGCACTGGTCACCGTCATTACAGTCGAACAGCATATTGAAAGATGTGCACAAATGGAGAGCAAGAATGAAACTACTTTCAACTAAATGCTCCAAAATAAGTTTTAATTCTCACTGTATATTTCAATTTGTCTTTTGTTGGTTAAACACCTTATTCTACAGTAATCGGCTAACTGGTGCCTACATTCTGAGGTGTGGTTGCTCAATGCTTAGTATACATAGTATTACATACATGTGGACAATGCTGGGCTCTAATTTGTAGTTAACACCCAGTTACACTTCATCAAGAATTCTAGTCATTTGTGTAGTTTGTGAGAAACTAAGTAAACTGTGGTTTGCATCATAAACCAGTTCTAATCAGCCAGAAGTATTTTCCGTAATTATTAGCATTACCAGGTACTTGGCATTAAACCATACAGCAACTGGGTAAAAGTAAATCTTATTGGCCTTTATAAAAACAGGAAAGGCTCCTCAGCTACAATCATCAAGCTTCACAGTATATCTACTACACGACTGTACATGTATACTACACATATACAGTTGTCAAATTATCAAAAAAATTATTACTGTAAAGTAATGATAAAATATACAAAATTTTGTGTATAGTTTGATTGATAAATGACAAGAAGTCTACTGCATAAATAGTGTACAGAATACAGATAGTACAATAATGCGTATAAATTTACATCCAGACACATGTTTAAATTGGCAGAAAAAAGTGACAAATACTGAAAGTAGAGTCTACTGCACAAATCTAGTATGTACTGATACTGAAAGTGAAAGCTAATGAACATAATATATGGAAAGGAGAACCTACTGCACAAATGAATGGCAATAATACTTTCATTTAAAATTTCCAAAGTAAGTTTTAATTCTTGCTGTTTATTAGAATTCTGATCTAGCAATGATTTTTCATGCTGCACAGATATTGAAACTAGACTATGTATATATAGAAAATGGAATGTTTATACCATTTCACTGTAGCATGTATACAAATGTTTTGTATATGTAAACACTTAAATTTTGTTGTTGAACACATCAGTTGTAAACAAAAATAAAAATAGCATGCACCCAATAAGTAATGGAATATTATAATATGATATTGTATATAATTACTACCAGACATGGGGTCAAATACATTTAAATGTATTTAAATACAAATACTTTTGAGGGATTAAAATACAAATACTTTTAAATGCAAATGTATTTAAATACAAATACATTGAAAACTATTTCAAATACGTTTTCAAATACTTTCCATTTTCAGGATGCATTAATATAATAGGTAAAAGAAACAAAACGATACATCAAAGAGTTTGAAACATCTAGTTTATTACCATTGTCTAAGTTGTGTGGTTACATTCAGTGGTCCAGTATCTATCTGGCTATTGTTCATTGTTCACTCTTGCTCAGTTGCTTAGTTCACTAAATTGCAAATATTGCAATTTTGAATATTTGAAACAATAGCTGGTCACCAAATCTTTGGCAGTAACCAGGCATTTCAGTTTAATTAACTGGACCCTGAAAACACTGACAAGCAGATCAGTGCAAGGGAGTCTTGTCATTGCTAACTACATCACAGTGATAACTGACAAGAGAGGCAGTGGCTTCTTGTGAACAGCCCTTCTTATACAGTGGTATCAAAGGTCTACTGCCTCAATGACTGCTCATCTGATGGCTTAATTGCCTTTACCTGGCCGTAATTTCTGAGTAAATTGCCAAAGGACACAGTACAGTTACTTGACTTTTAAGAATTCAATCAGGAACTATTTTAAATTGTAATTATCATACGCATTTGAAAAAGTATTTGAAAAGTATTTGAAATATCAAATACTTTAGGAAAGTATTTAAATATGTACAAATACTTTCAATTCCTAAATGTCAAATACAAATAAGTATTTAAATACTTTCAAATACAAATGTATTTGACCCCATGTCTGATTTCTACCAGGATATATGATTATAGACACTACATTTTGTACTGCATTGAGCAATTAGTCAACCATGATGCAAAATCCCAGTCTGTAAAATGTGGGTTGTGTTGCTTATAAAACACAAAACTAATATTTATAAATGTATATCTATCAATACTGCATTAAGTCCATTGAGTACAGCTCACTCAACTGAATATAAAAAGATTGGCACAGGCGCACAACCATAATCATGGTTATAGCAACCATATTCATTCATGCATGACTCTACCTGCTCACAAGTCTGAACACACAGATCTTGATCAGTTTCAGTTCTGCAACAATGGCATGCTTTCTGTAGAGCCACAGAGGTGTGTGAGTGTGAGTGACAGGTCTCTTTCTGTGTACCTAAGCCCTGAGTCTGAGGTGTATTATATTTATAGTGCATGATGTCACCCAAGTCAGCTGTCACAGGATTGTCCCAGTGTCAGAAACAGGTTACGTTTCACATCAGTCTTCCTTTGTGGCGAGCTCAAATGCGCCATCTTTCAGTGACAGTCCATTATTCAAACGTGTTGAGTTCTTTTTGGCTGTTTATATACTTGGTAGTTCTCTCTGTGTTTATGGTGTATTGATCTGGAGTTTGGTTTCTCGACCTGTTATACCATACGGACATTTACAAGCAAGATCTGGCAGGTACAACTAATTTCAGTATCATTATTCATTAATAATGAAAGAGTGACTTTCGCTGCTGTGTTGGCTACAATGTTGTGTATGCGTTTTCTTCATAAAATTGTAGTGAAAATTAAATTGATGTGGACTTTTGGCTACATGCTCTAATTACATGTATTTGTCTTGGCTTATACTCACCACTAATTAGCCATCTATTGCCAGTGGCTAAACTTATATATTAATTTCAGTGACATAAAAGGCAAGACCTTTTGCCAATTTGGTTGGGAAAATAAAAAAGTAATTAAGAAAAGTCACTTAGTCAAATTACTTCACTATTTTAAAATAATAAAATATGTGATCAGGGTTCAAAATTATGCTTGACCTTTGGCCCATGACAACTAAATTTACCAAAGGACGAGTGAACATGTGGGTCTACTTGTCCACTGGACATGTAGATAATTTGAAAAATTTCATTCTGGTGATAATTGGAGCACAATGGCTCAGTGTATATAGAGAATTGGAGTCTCAGTTGATAGAACACAGATCCTAATTCTATGCTGCTGTGTCAGAAATTGGGCAGGTTCGTTCTGTCTACAGAGCTTTCTCAGTGTCTGGTTCAGGGCCTACTTAAACTATGCGTTTACTTAGCGCTACGCAAGTGCGTAAACTCCAATTCTTGCATGTAGTTAAATAGTTGCGTAAAACTAAGCAAACTAAGTTTCATGTAGCGCACTTGACCCATTTCTAACTAAGTACGGCCATAAATCTGTCACATGGTAACATTAGCGTCCTGATACGGGCAACCCCCAGGATTCCCCTTCCCACAGTCCTACTAGAATCGTGGAAAACGCATGCAACACCGCCGGTCCAGTGGGCCGGGTATCGTCTCAAATGTGGTAAACACTGGACACTCGATCTCTCAGGATGCATGCATCATGGACCAAGCCCAGCCAATGAACAACACAGTTCGTGATGCTCGTTAACGGCCGGGGTAGTGATCTTCACGTGTGTGCAGTCGACACAACCAATAACGTTCAGAAAGTTTGCTACCACATGAAAAATTACTTTCATGGCTTCGCGTTGGGCGAACAATGTTGTCAACAAATGACACAATACAATTCCCTTCTCTCTTTCTTTATGCCAGAATGGCAACAACTGTTTATGAAGTAAGAAAAATAACTGTTATCGTCAAGTGCGTGATAACCTGTAGGTATTATGGCACATCTTGGCAATTTTTATTGCACATCCAGGACCACTAAATTAAGAGTCTGACACATATTCAGTTCAGATAAACCTTTGTCGAATGATGTTAACCTACTAATGAGGTGACATTCACTATCTTATAGGTCACGGTCTACTCACTATCATATAGATCCCTGTCTATTCAGTATCATGTAGGTCACTATCTACTCACTATCATGTAAGTCACTGGTTATTCGCTATCATGTAGGTCACTATCTATTCGCTATCATGTAGGTCACTATCTATTCGCTATCATGTAGGTCACTGTCTATTCGCTATCATGTAGGTCACTATATATTCGCTATCATGTAGGTCACTGTCTATTCGCTATCATGTAGGTCACTGTCTATTCGCTATCATATAGGTCACTATCTATTCGCTATCATGTAGGTCACTGTCTATTCGCTATCATGTAGGTCACTGTCTATTCGCTATCATGTAGGTTACTGTCTATTCGCTATCATGTAGGTCACTATCTATTCGCTATCATATAGGTCACTATCTATTCGCTATCATATAGGTCACTATCTATTCGCTATCATATAGGTCACTATCTATTCGCTATCATGTAGGTCACTGTCTATTCGCTATCATGTAGGTCATGTCCTATCATGTAGGTCACTGTCTATTTGCTATCATGTAGGTCACTGTCTATTCGCTATCATGTAGGTCACTGTCTATTCGCTGTCATGTAGGTCACTGTCTATTCGCTATCATGTAGGTCACTGTCTATTCGCTATCATGTAGGTCACTGTCTATTCGCTATCATGTAGGTCACTATCTATTCGCTATCATGTAGGTCACCCGTCTTACCTTCACCTATCATGTAGGTCACTGTCTATTCGCTGTCATGTAGGTCACTGTCTACTCGCTGTCATGTAGGTCACTGTCTACTCACTATCATGTAGGTCACTGTCCACTCACTATCATGTAGGTCACCGTCTACTCACTATCATGTAGGTCACCGTCTACTCACTATCATGTAGGTCACTGTCTACTCACTATCATGTAGGTCCCCTGTCCACTCACTATCATGTAGGTCACCGTCTACTCACTATCATGTAGGTCACTGCCTACTCACTGTCATGTAGGTCACCGTCTACTCACTGTCATGTAGGTCACTGTCTACTCACTGTCATGTAGGTCCCCTGTCCACTCACTATCATGTAGGTCACCGTCTACTCACTATCATGTAGGTCACCGTCTACTCACTGTCATGTAGGTCACCGTCAACTCACTGATCATGTGGGCATTGTATACTCATATAATGTAGACCAAAATGTTTTTTCAGTGTATATTATATGTATGTATTACTGATATCATGTAGGTCACTGTCTACTCACTATCATGTAGGTCACCGTCTACTCACTATCATGTAGGTCACCGTCTACTCACTATCATGTAGGTCACCGTCTACTCACTATCATGTAGGTCACTGTCTACTCACTGTCATGTAGGTCACTGTCCACTCACTATCATTTAGGTCACCGTCTACTCACTATCATGTAGGTCACTGTCTACTCACTGTCATGTAGGTCACCGTCTACTCACTGTCATGTAGGTCACTGTCTACTCACTATCATGTAGGTCACTGTCCACTCACTATCATGTAGGTCACCGTCTACTCACTATCATGTAGGTCACCGTCTACTCACTATCATGTAGGTCACTGTCTACTCACTGTCATGTAGGTCACTGTCCACTCACTATCATTTAGGTCACCGTCTACTCACTATCATTTAGGTCACCGTCTACTCACTATCATGTAGGTCACTGTCTACTCACTGTCATGTAGGTCACCGTCTACTCACTGTCATGTAGGTCACTGTCATCTCACTGTCATGTAGGTCACCGTCTACTCACTATCATGTAGGTCACCGTCTACTCACTGTCATGTAGGTCACCGTCTACTCACTATCATGTAGGTCACCGTCTACTCACTGTCATGTAGGTCACCGTCTACTCACTGTCATGTAGGTCACCGTCTACTCACTGTCATGTAGGTCACCGTCTACTCACTGTCATGTAGGTCACCATCAACTCACTGAGATGCAGCATGTTGTATAGCTCATATAATGAAACCAAAATGTTGTTTGGCAGTGTATATTGATATGATATGTATTACTGATATGATCAGGGTGCACCATTTGTTACAAATGGTAACACTGTGGTATTGTTTCAGGATTACCCCATGACGTGGTATCAATGATGGAACCATGTTAGGAGCGAGGGCGACCGTCGCTCACTTTACCATATCTTATGGGGGCTGGGAATGTCAAGCCACCACTGCAGCCTTCATCGCAACAGCACAGACAAGGTGTTAGCGAGCGCAAGATGGCCTGTGAGGGATGTAGGAAGCAGTTCTCTCTCTTCTCTCACAAGGTGAGGCAGCAGTAAATTAAATCTTTAGTTTCGCACAATAAAAACATTTCTTCAGTTAATCATAACAACTGTGTATTCGGACACCTGAAAATAATACAGTTTTCAGCTGTCTGGAAAACATACAATTGATGCACAAAAATAATTATTATTTTTGGTGTAGAAAACGCAATGACTTTGTATTATGTACATTTGGACATATGTGACGTGTTCTAACGAAATGAGTCGTATGTCAGCGAACTTGATTTCGAGAAACCACCGCATAAACATGCAACGATGAATTTCGACGATTTTGACTTTTTGTCACTAAAGTATACTTTGGTATCTTTTTTATCAATTGGCAATGCTTATTTCTCGTTTATATTATTATTTAGTACATTGTATAGCCTTTTTAGACACACTACGTAACATTTCATGCATGAATTTCGTAAAACAGAACCGATAAATCGCACTAGTTTATGCCGCATTCTTTGGGGTTTCCCTCAACGCATGGCGGACTTATTTGGTACTACAGGAAAGCCCTGGACGCCCTCTTTCGGATTCTTTTAGTAGAAATCCCCACTGACGTCAGTGTAAGCCAATAGCAGCGTTTAATGCGAGAGGGCTATCTGTGAACACACGTCACTAGACACCGTGAGGAGCTGACAGCGGGCCCCTGATTGGTTTAGAGCTGTGCGCGCAGGCGCAGTGCGCTCTCGCTAGCCGTAAACAATGTATATTGATCGGGTCGCTGCTACAAAACATTGCTATATACTCGGATTGTGTTGTAATAATTTCAGTAAACAGTTAGCATGATATATCTTCGACAGCGAACATGCCTTGGGAGTTTATTTCAAATGCATCAAATGGAGTAATAAAATCAAAACGGCCGATTTTGGATCGACAATGTACTCGACTGTGTGCTTATGTGACCGCGAACTTCAAATGCGGTTTTCTCCATTTGAAACTGTCTACCCTAGGCATGTTCAGCATCCAATAACTTTGGCTGTGTGTGAGATATGTCCATATTTTTTACACCGTTCTTTCCAATGGTGTGACTAACTAAATTTTTTTTACATGCCACTCATTTCGTTAGAACATGTCACATATAGAATAATAGATGTACAAAACAAGTAATACGTAAACTAATAATTTTTCTAAATGTTTAGGACGTTGAAAAACATACGGTGTCCAAACGGCAAATGCATTCAGTAATGACTGTAATTGCTGCAATAACTTGTTCCACGGTATAAAGTAAAATATTACAACACAAGAATGTTTTTTCTGATAATTTTGAGAGCATTTTCAGTCCTTTGGGCTGAAGGTCCAATGGAGTTCAGGAATTATTTTCCAAATTTTGCACAGGCACATATTAGGGCACTGCCAATATGTATGAGAAATATATATTTGATAGGATTGTTCTAAAGGTACCATATTGATATGTATGATTTTGTATATATATATATATATATATATATATATATATATATATAATATATATAATTTATATGTGCATATCAATATACATGTAACTTATATATATAACTGTTTATGACTGTAATTTTGTTATTTAAATAACTGTTTATGACAGTAATTTTGTTTATTGACTCCAAGATTGAATAACCCTTCTGTTTTGATGTACCTTTGAGCTTCGTTTCCAAGTGCATAACGTTACCATCTCACATGTGTGTAATTACTGTGTATATATTATACCTATTTGTGGCTGCTGGTTTGTGTATTTTCCCTGAAATGACCCCATGTGTTGTCCAGCGAGTGTGTGCTGACTGTGGCCGTCACCACTGCTCCAAGTGTGTCATGAAGAGCGCCAGCAATGAGCTGCGGTGTCGACAGTGTGACCGCCTCGCGTCCGGTGCCGTGCCACGCAACGAACTCATGCGGTACCGCGTCAAGGACCTCAGGAGGTTCCTCGCAAAGCGGCACATACCAACAGAGCACTGCACAGAGAAGACGGACCTCGTGGAGCTGATCCTGCGGAGCACCAACAGGGAGCAGTTTGAGGAGCAACAGGAGCTGCAGCGACAGCGCATCCAGGAGCTGCAGGTAACACACACAGGAGCTGTAGGTAACACACACAGGAGCTGTAGGTAACACACACAGGAGCTGTAGGTAACACAAACAAGAGCTGCAGGTAACACACACAGGAGCTGTAGGTAACACACACAGGAGCTGCAGGTAACACACACAGGAGCTGTAGGTAACACACACAAGAGCTGTAGGTAACACAAACAGGAGCTGTAGGTAACACACACAGGAGCTGCAGGTAACACAAACAAGAGCTGCAGGTAACACACACAGGAGCTGCAGGTAACACACAGGAGCTGTAGGTAACACACACAGGAGCTGCAGGTAATACACCCAGGAGCTGCAGGTAACACAAACAAGAGCTGCAGGTAACACACACAGGAGCTGCAGGTAACACACACAGGAGCTGCAGGTAACACAAACAGGAGCTGTAGGTAACACACACAGGAGCTGCAGGTAACACAAACAAGAGCTGCAGGTAACACAAACAGGAGCTGTAGGTAACACACACAGGAGCTGCAGGTAACACAACAGGAGCTGCAGGTAACACACACAGGAGCTGCAGGTAACACACACAGGAGCTGTAGGTAACACACACAGGAGCTGCAGGTAACACACACAGGAGCTGCAGGTAACACAAACAAGAGCTGCAGGTAACACACACAGGAGCTGCAGGTAACACACAAGGAGCTGCAGGTAACACACACAGGAGCTGCAGGTAACACAAACAAAAGCTGCAGGTAACACACACAGAAGCTGCAGGTAACACACACAGGAGCTGCAGGTAACACACAGGAGCTGTAGGTAACACACACAGGAGCTGTAGGTAACACACACAGGAGCTGTAGGTAACACAAACAAGAGCTGCAGGTAACACACACAGGAGCTGTAGGTAACACACACAGGAGCTGTAGGTAACACACACAGGAGCTGCAGGTAACACACACAGGAGCTGCAGGTAACACACACAGGAGCTGCAGGTAACACACACAGGAGCTGTAGGTAACACACACAGGAGCTGCAGGTAACACACAGGAGCTGCAACTCGTGAGAATGTTAGTAAAAAGGTTTTTGTGGGAAACAAATAAGGAGTGTGGCTGGTGCCCTGCACTGGAGCGGGCGGGGTAACAGCTGCAGGTGCTGCTGGCTACTGCCTCCGCTAGAGCTGCTGGTAACTCTGCTAGGAGCTGCAGGTAACACAAACAAGAGCTGCAGGTAACACACAGGTGCTGTGGTAGCTGCTGCTGCAGGCTGCTGCTAGGTAACCGCACCTGGCGGCGGGCTGGTGACGCTCTGGCGGGCTGTAGGTTTAAAAACAAACAGAGCTGTGGGTCACACAGGTCCCTGTTTTTAACACCAAGAAGCTCCATTGGGGAGCTGCAGGTAACACACACAGGAGCTGCAGGTAACACACACAGGAGCTGCAGGTAACACAAACAAGAGCTGCAGGTAACACACACAGGAGCTGTAGGTAACACACACAGGAGCTGCAGGTAACACACACAGGAGCTGTAGGTAACACACACACAGGAGCTGTAGGTAACACACACACAGGAGCTGTAGGTAACACACAGGAGCTGCAGGTAACACACACACAGGAGCTGTAGGTAACACACACAGGAGCTGTAGGTAACACAAACAAGAGCTGCAGGTAACACACACAGGAGCTGTAGGTAACACACACAGGAGCTGTAGGTAACACAAACAAGAGCTGCAGGTAACACACACAGGAGCTGTAGGTAACACACACAGGAGCTGTAGGTAACACACAGGAGCTGCAGGTAACACACAGGAGCTGTAACTCGTGAGAATGTTAGTAAAAAGTCTTTGTAGTACAAACAAGTGAGTGTGGCTGGCTGGCTGGCTGGCTGGCTGGCTGGCTGGCTGGCTGGCTGGCTGGCTGGCTGGCTGGCTGGCTGGCTGGCTGGCTGGCTGGCTGGCTGGCTGGCTGGCTGGCTGGCTGGCTGGCTGGCTGGCTGGCTGGCTGGCTGGCTGGCTGGCTGGCTGGCTGGCTGGCTGGCTGGCTGGCTGGCTGGCTGGCTGGCTGGCTGGCTGGCTGGCTGGCTGGCTGGCTGGCTGGCTGGCTGGCTGGCTGGCTGGCTGGCTGGCTGGCTGGCTGGCTGGCTGGCTGGCTGGCTGGCTGGCTGGCTGGCTGGCTGGCTGGCTGGCTGGCTGGCTGTATATGGTTAAGTATAAAATTACAAAAGCAGATAGTCACTATTTCAGTGTGCCTGTTCTGTCTACACACCTAAGCCACAGCTCATACTTGGTCCTCTCACATCTATAGGAGCACATTCAGAGCACAGAGGACCAGACGAGCAGTGAAATCCCAGGAGAAACAGTGGCACCACCTGCTTGACACACCACAACATCACAATGACAGTGCTGCCCCTGAGAGCGAACCAGCAGAGGTAAGATTTAAACTTGATAGTGAGATGTTCAATAATCAGATGATATTCTTAGTTAATGTTGGAAATCAGTTTTTTTTATAATGGACAAACGATTGTCTGATTATATAAGCTGCTTCATCACCATTTATAGTTGCTATTTGCAAATAAAATCAAACCAGATTTGAACAAAAAGATATTTGGCACCCTCCATGTGCCAAAGCTTGCCAAAGCTTAAGTCAGTCAAACATCTGGTATCCAATCTACATTGCAAAAAAGCAACGAAGCATCGATTTCAACACTGTTATGGCGACGGCGGTTTACAAAATCGGCGAGACAGCCCACCTTGCTTGTTACAAACCAGGAGAAACATTGCAAATAATTGGATGCAGCCAGGTCCGGCTATTGATGCTACTCCACCACTGTCTGACCACAAGCACTTTGTAATTAAAGATGCAATTTGATGTACCAGTGGACAGTACCGTACTTATTCTAGTAAGCATACATCCATAATTTCATAATTTGTCACCAGCGTGTCATCCAGATTGTAGATTGCACATGATGTTATCTGCTTGCCTCCTTCACAACGCCTACTTCTGGTCACCTCACTTACCTGTGACATTTGGCCCTCATGACTTGTCATAAACTTATACTAACCATAAACGCTTAGTCAAACTGTGAACTTGCATCTTAGAACAACACATTTACATACACGCCTGTGTGATGGACATGGTCACAACAGTTCACAACACACAAGCCTGTGTGATGGACATGGTCACAACAGTTCACAACACACTAACACACATGCCTGTGTGATGGACATGGTCACAACAGTTCACAACACACTAACACACATGCCTGTGTGATGGACATGGTCACGACAGTTCACAACACACTAACACACATGCCTGTGTGATGGACATGGTCACAACAGTTCACAACACACTAACACACATGCCTGTGTGATGGACATGGTCACGACAGTTCACAACACACTGACACACATGCCTGTGTGATGGACATGGTCACGACAGTTCACAACACACTAACACACATGCCTGTGTGATGGACATGGTCACGACAGTTCACAACACACTAACACACATGCCTGTGTGATGGACATGGTCACGACAGTTCACAACACACTAACACACATGCCTGTGTGATGGACATGGTCACAACAGTTCACAACACACTGACACACATGCCTGTGTGATGGACATGGTCACGACAGTTCACAACACACTAACACACATGCCTGTGTGATGGACATGGTCACAACAGTTCACAACACACTAACACACATGCCTGTGTGATGGACATGGTCACAACAGTTCACAACACACTAACACACATGCCTGCGATGATGGACATGGTCACAACAGTTCACAACACACTAACACACATGCCTGTGTGATGGACATGGTCACAACAGTTCACAACACACTAACACACATGCCTGTGTGATGGACATGGTCACAACAGTTCACAACACACTAACACACATGCCTGTGTGATGGACATGGTCACGACAGTTCACAACACACTGACACACATGCCTGCGTGATGGACATGGTCACAACAGTTCACAACACACTAACACACATGCCTGCGTGATGGACATGGTCACGACAGTTCACAACACACTAACACACATGCCTGTGTGATGGACATGGTCACGACAGTTCACAACACACTAACACACATGCCTGCGTGATGGACATGGTCACAACAGTTCACAACACACTGACACACATGCCTGCGTGATGGACATGGTCACGACAGTTCACAACACACTACACACATGCCTGCGTGATGGACATGGTCACGACAGTTCACAACACACTACACATGCCTGTGTGATGGACATGGTCACAACAGTTCACAACACACTAACACACATGCCTGTGTGATGGACATGGTCACGACAGTTCACAACACACTAACACACATGCCTGTGTGATGGACATGGTCACGACAGTTCACAACACACTGACACACATGCCTGCGTGATGGACATGGTCACGACAGTTCACAACACACTGACACACATGCCTGCGTGATGGACATGGTCACGACAGTTCACAACACACTGACACACATGCCTGTGTGATGGACATGGTCACGACAGTTCACAACACACTAACACACATGCCTGTATGGTGGACATGGTCACAACAGTTCACAACACACTACACACATGCCTGTGTGATGGACATGGTCACAACAGTTCACAACACACTAACACACATGCCTGTGTGATGGACATGGTCACGACAGTTCACAACACACTAACACACATGCCTGCGTGATGGACATGGTCACGACAGTTCACAACACACTAACACACATGCCTGTGTGATGGACATGGTCACGACAGTTCACAACACACTAACACATGCCTGTGTGATGGACATGGTCACGACAGTTCACAACACACTAACACACATGCCTGTGTGATGGACATGGTCACGACAGTTCACAACACACTAACACACATGCCTGCGTGATGGACATGGTCACAACAGTTCACAACACACTAACACACATGCCTGTGTGATGGACATGGTCACAACAGTTCACAACACACACACATGCCTGTGTGATGGACATGGTCACGACAGTTCACAACACACTAACACACATGCCTGTGTGATGGACATGGTCACAACAGTTCACAACACACTAACACACATGCCTGTGTGATGGACATGGTCACAACAGTTCACAACACACTAACACATGCCTGTGTGATGGACATGGTCACGACAGTTCACAACACACTACACACATGCCTGTGTGATGGACATGGTCACGACAGTTCACAACACACTAACACACATGCCTGTGTGATGGACATGGTCACGACAGTTCACAACACACTAACACACATGCCTGTGTGATGGACATGGTCACGACAGTTCACAACACACTAACACACATGCCTGTGTGATGGACATGGTCACGACAGTTCACAACACACTAACACACATGCCTGTGTGATGGACATGGTCACGACAGTTCACAACACACTGACACACATGCCTGTGTGATGGACATGGTCACGACAGTTCACAACACACTGACACACATGCCTGCGTGATGGACATGGTCACGACAGTTCGCAACACACTGACACACATGCCTGCGTGATGGACATGGTCACGACAGTTCGCAACACACTGACACACATGCCTGCGTGATGGACATGGTCACGACAGTTCACAACACACTGACACACATGCCTGTGTGATGGACATGGTCACAACAGTTCACAACACACTAACACACATGCCTGTGTGGTGGACATGGTCACAACAGTTCACAACACACTAACACACATGCCTGTGTGATGGACATGGTCACAACAGTTCACAACACACTAACACACATGCCTGTGTGATGGACATGGTCACAACAGTTCACAACACACTAACAACATGCCTGTGTGATGGACATGGTCACGACAGTTCACAACACACTAACTCACATGCCTGTGTGATGGACATGGTCACAACAGTTCACAACACACTTACGTACATGCCTGTGTGATGGACATGGTCACGACAGTTCACAACACACTAACACACATGCCTGTGTGATGGACATGGTCACAACAGTTCACAACACACTTAACACACATGCCTGTGTAGTGGACATGGTCACAACAGTTCACAACACACTGATACACATGCCTGTGTGATGGACATGGTCAAGACAGTTCACAACACACTGACACACATGCCTGTGTGATGGACATGGTCACGACAGTTCACAACACACTGACACACATGCCTGTGTGATGGACATGGTCACAACAGTTCACAACACACTAACACACATGCCTGTGTGGTGGACATGGTCACAACAGTTCACAACACACTAACACACATGCCTGTGTGATGGACATGGTCACGACAGTTCACAACACACTGACACACATGCCTGTGTGATGGACATGGTCACAACAGTTCACAACACACTAACACACATGCCTGTGTGGTGGACATGGTCACAACAGTTCACAACACACTAACACACATGCCTGTGTGATGGACATGGTCACGACAGTTCACAACACACTAACACACATGCCTGTGTGATGGACATGGTCACGACAGTTCACAACACACTAACACACATGCCTGTGTGATGGACATGGTCACGACAGTTCACAACACACTAACTCACATGCCTGTGTGATGGACATGGTCACAACAGTTCACAACACACTTACGTACATGCCTGTGTGATGGACATGGTCACGACAGTTCACAACACACTAACAACATGCCTGTGTGATGGACATGGTCACGACAGTTCACAACACACTAACACACATGCCTGTGTGATGGACATGGTCACGACAGTTCACAACACACTAACACACATGCCTGTGTGATGGACATGGTCACGACAGTTCACAACACACTTACGTACATGCCTGTGTGATGGACATGGTCACAACAGTTCTGCCACCTAACATTGTACAAGGACATCATTTTGGGAACCATATAAAATAGAGGGAATAAATGGGTGTATGCTTATTAGAAGGCATATTTTGACATATTTATGCATCTCAAGTACTTTGTAATTGTACTATATGCTTAAAAGACAGAATATGCTAGGTATAGAATGTAGTGGTAAAACTTTAGACTCTCGACTAAGAGAACTTGGGTTCAAATTCTGTGCTACTGTGTGAAACCTTGAGCAAATTTGTTCACTCTATATTGCTCCAGTTCAATCAGCTGTATGAGTGAGTATCTGGCTTTAGACCATGGTGGACATTTGTACGAGCAGCCTTCACATATTACTTACATTGTGAGTGGATGCTTCACAGAGAAGTTGCGATGGTGTCTGATTGAATAAGTCTGCCAAGGAAGTAAAATGTCAAGTGCTTTGAGAAGTCGTGAGGATTGGGTGCTGCGCTACATAAACACTTACCTTTTATTGTGTTGTTTGTGGTCACAGACAGAACCAGGACGACGCCGGATGTCACTGTCACAGGTCAGCCAGGAGTCAGACATCAGCAACTTGACAGTGAAACAACTGAAGGAGATCCTCTCTGTCAACTTTGTCAACTACAAGGGCTGCTGTGAGAAGTGGGAGCTGATCGACAGAGTGACACGACTCTGGAAGGAGGACAAAAACAACCAGCTCAAAGGTAAGATATATATATATATATATATATTTTATATATATATATATATATATATATATATATATATATATATATATATATATATATATATATAAATATATATATATATATATATATATATATATATATATATATATATATATATATATATAATAGATATATATAGATATATATGCTCATATCCATTTAAAATATGATACATCAGCGTGCTTATTATTACTGCTGTATATTCATTTATTTTAATTAATAATCTTGTACCTACATGCCATGTTTTAGGACTGTGAAAGGCAGTAACAACCATATTTATAGCACAGGGAAACGCAGTAAATTATTATTAGAGACCACTGTTTTCAAATGAGAAACAAATTCAGCAGGAAAGCTACCTCACTAGGTGGCAGCAGCATGCAATAAATCCAGAAACAAATAAACTGAAGATAATTGCAACTCCTATGATTTCTTTGAAACTTCAGTGTAAACACATTTGTTCAGTAATTTAAGTCATGTAGCAAGTAGTTTATTTATGACTATTTTCATAAAATTTTCCACTGCTTCCTTTGGACATTTGGTTTGTGTGATTGTGACATATTTTAGTGTCTATAAAAATTAAAAACTGCATGTTTATTTTATAAGTGTTATGTTGTTTTGCTTTCAGCTGAAGAAGCAGAAAAAACAGGTGATTATCAGCACGACTTATTTCTCTGTCAAACAACCGAGAAAATCAATGTTATTTTAGCGGAATATTATTATCTGTAGTAAAGTAGCAGTGTATTTGTTACAAATGTAAATGAGTAAAATGTATAATTACAAATGAGTAAGGTGTAGACTTGTAAATGAGCAATGTATATAATGGTAAATGAGCAATGTGTATACCGCGGGTAATTGTAAACGAGCAAGGTGTATGTAAGATTTGTCTGATGCATGTTGTAAAGAACTAAGATGTGTAATTGTAAATGAGTAAATGTGTATAGTAATTGAGCATAAGTGTGTTGGAGATCTGGTTGTCATAAATGAAAAAGAGAGTTATAAATGAGCAGCGAGTAAGCACAGTATGTGTGTTGTAAATTAGCCAGGTGTGTGAGTAGTGTGTTATGATTGAGCAATGGGAGTGTTGTAAATGAGTAGTGTATATGTGACATGAATGAGCAGTGTATCTTGTAGATGAGCTGTGTGTATAATCTGTATATGATATAAATGAGCAATGTGTCTTGTAGATGAGCTGTGTGTATGCGACATAAATGAGCAATGTTTCTTGTAACTGAGCTGTGTATATGTGATATAAATGAGCAATATGTGTTGTAGATGAGCCTGTGTTAGCTGATGGAGACGACCTGTGCAAGGTGTGTATGGCAGCCATGATTGACTGCGTGCTACTCGACTGTGGTCACATGGTCACCTGCACGAAGTGTGGCAAACGCATGGCCGAGTGTCCAGTGTGTCGACAATACGTTGTCCGTGTCGTACACACTTTCAGAGCATGATGTCATTACGATATCACGTGTCGTCCGCGTCATACACACTTTCTTAGAACGATGTTGACAGTGTCAAGCGCATTGATACACATTCAGAGCCATTGTGGTGGCGTTGTGTGTTGAAAGTACAGTATGTGCACACATTTAATGTGTGATGTCATCACTGTGTCACCTGTCAAGAGTATGTCATCAGTCATTCACACATTTAGAGGATAATGGCATCGTGGAAGCGTGTGTGCAAACTGCACACGTTAAATAGCTTGTTCTGAAGATTGTCGACTGCAAAACTATGACAAGAATACCGCAGCATTGATACAGTTATCTACATGACTGTCAAACACATATCCATAGCTCAAGTCTGTTTGTTTTGACACAAAGTGTGTGCATCCTCGAGTAGATTCAACAACATATCAGCGAGTTAGTATACTGGTGGTCAGGCCAAAGCTAGTGGGTTAGGTTCCTGTCTCATGTTAGAATGTCGATATGTGGCAGTGTATTGCAAGCCGAACCACATGTCTTGTTAGCAGAGGTTCATGTCACATTTCACATGTTTTTCTACACACCATTTAATTTGACGCATTCCACAGAGTGCGTGTTTTCTCACTGGACCAGTCTTGACTGTGTTACGCGGTCACCAGTTTTAATGTACGTACCGGTTTGATATTTAGTAGTTTTTTTTTGCGATGCACTCATTCTGACTGATAAAACCCATAAATTAACTGATTATGAATTATGATTATCGACACCCCCTGGTTTGCTGTGCATGCACAAAAGTAACTTGCAGTGCAAACTGGGATGTGTTGATAAGAACTTGTGAGGTATTAACCCTGCTTGTTATGTATGTATTCAGTCACTCTTTATCAAAGTGATTTTATGCTCAAGATCAGCTATTCGTATGCTATTTGACAAACGTGTCTTAAAATACAAGTCTATTCGGAAACTGTGAAGGATGTCTTTTATGTATTTTGCGAATATATAAGATCTTCTCTGCAACATTCAAATTTAAGAAAATCTTTTAAGTTGTGAGTATTCTGTAAGGGTATGTGACTGACAGTTTATAGAGAGCGCTTCTGTAATTTGATGCAAACTACGTAACCTACAAACAATGGTATGTACACATACTGGCAAACATTATGCATTGTACACATGTATATATATATATATATAGATTTCTTAATTATCAAACTATTTGCAGATTCATGATTTAATTTTTTTAAGTAATTGTTTTCACCCAAAAATGTGTTTAGCTAATTATGATCTCCAAAACATTCTAGATAGGTGTATGAAATATTTAAGTTCTCCGCTGTAGGCCTACTGAAGAGAAGGCTTTTCTTAAAAAAAGTCACTACCAAAATTACCCAGTGTCGGTGTGAATCTAAGTCATGACAACTCATGAATGATTACATTAGAGTGATTTATTTTTGCTACTCATTGCCAGAGGTAATGTTTGTATCACATGACATCTTCATTATGTTTGTTTGATGTACAATATGTAACTGTACATTTTAGACATTTAACTATGAACATTCACTTATTGTTTTAAGAGTTTTCATGTTTCTCAAACATGCAATAAACTGTGCTATTCGTTATGCAAGTTGATGCTTCAGTGTCTCGGTGCAGGTGGACAGTGCAACTTTTACATTCTGTTGTGTGCTGGCTTATTCATTTGTCTTAAGCATCGTATGAAACTTTAGTGAGAGTCTGTAATCCTAATGACTACCCCCCCGTGGTATATATATTTGGACACCGTTTTCAGACATATTACAAATTAACAATACAGGTGTAATTAGCTTATGTTTTGGGACAGCATTATTGTTATTGTTACATATTTAAAAAATATTTTATGTTATTGGATAACATTATTGTTGTTGTTATAAAATTTAAAACAAATTGTTTTTGGACAACATTATTATCCAGTTGGGTGGCTGGCATGTGATCCCACAATTCATTGCAAAAGTCCCACCTCACCAATTAACAGTCCCAGTGTGTGACTGATTCTGTCAGTTGAATTGTGACGGGTCCCAATTTAACTGAAGGCTCTGACCTTTCATTGTTCAAGATAATAAGATTTGGTTAATCTCTTGGTTTTGTCACGTCACTGAGCTTGACTTTCAAGGATATTGATGCTTAGAAATCATTGTTATTATTCGCTTTGAAGTAAGTAATATGGACCATTAACATTTTTGGAGTAATATGGCCGTATCCTGTTTTAATTGAATACAAAATAGAAATTGTGATGAAGTTTTTTTTTAATTTGCGACACAAAACAAAAACATCTAGTGGTTGGAGGGTAAATATTTGTAAATGCTACACAGATGTATGCAGGTATGTTTAGAAGCCTGGTAGAAAATGGGCAGTGTCTAGACGTCATTTGTGGACAATTAGCTTGACCTTATCATACAGCATGTCACCCAGTTAAGCAGGGTAAAATTCACTTGCAGCAACCCGTCTTTACTGTCCTTGACCTTGACACCACTGGTCAGCTGACCATACTTACCTCGACACATTGATGGTCAGCTGACCCTTTCATAACTATTACAAGTACTTGTAATACTTTTAAAAGTATTTCAGCATAGTGATACTTTGTGTTTATTTGTCAATAATTTAAACAGTTCTACACGTTGTTCCCTAAGATTTGATAATGTCATGAAAGTATGTGCTGAATATGAAATAAACAATATTTCTATAACACTGTGTTACACTGCATTATTATAATCTGCTAATATGTGTTACTGGTAGAGTTGTCTGACAGCTAAAAATCTGCTCACAATAAAGCTTCATCTATGCTGATAGAACATCTACATATTCAGTCCCAGAGAAAATATATCTATATATTCAGTCCCAGGGAGAAGATATATATCTGTATATTCAGTCTCAGGAAGGAGATATCTACATATCCAGTCACAAGGATAAGATACCTACATATTGATTCACAGGGAATATATATATATATATATACAGGGTTTTACATATTCAGTGTCAGGGAGATGTCTACACATTCATCCTTAGGGAGAATATATCTACATATTCAATCACAGGGAGAAGATATCTACAGAGAAAGTCCCATGGTGAAGAGATGCCCAAAATCCTGAGTAATGGAATGT
Source organism: Ridgeia piscesae (assembly GCA_025642075.2). NCBI lineage: Eukaryota > Metazoa > Annelida > Polychaeta > Sabellida > Siboglinidae > Ridgeia > Ridgeia piscesae. Next base: position 142,911 of record JAODUO010000998.1, read on the forward strand.
GACCTCTACAAACAAGAGCACTGAAAGCTTACCCAAAATACAGTTGAAATAATCTGAAAATTTCCCCACTCCCATACAACATTATGATTGATGTCTTGTCCTGGTTCTGGAGTAGTGTGCCAGTTTGATCTGGTTCCAGTTATTGTCTTTGTGCAACAACAATGGCCATGACAACAGCCAGCATGCAGCACTTGCATACAAACTGCAACCATGAACTTATAAATAAACTATTTTACTATGATATATATAAATCATTTTATATACGTTCGGTGCTGTAACACACACCCAGGCAAAATTTAATAGCTAAACATAATATATGAACCATCTTATAACGTTCAGGGCTTTCAACAATCTCAGGCTAATATTCAAATAGCTAAACATTTTAATTATTTTTCAACCAACATACCAATGACAGGCCCTTGCAACAAATTTCAAACAAATATAGTGAAATAGGCTTTTTATTTGGATTTATCTACCAATTTGGGAAACCAAGAAACCGTACTGGGTCTTACGATAAAATTTTCAAACAAATATAGTGACATACACTTTCTTTTATTTTTAAATTTATTAATATTTTTTTTTTTTTTTTTTTTGGGGGGGGGGATTGCACTCAATAGCTAAACTTTTAATGGGAATTTTTGTCATGGGAACGTAGGCAAAAAAGGCGTGGCGTTCCAGAGAGCAGAGGCTAATCTCGGCTACATAATCCCGATGACCTCAACTGTGGCATAATTTGTTTTGAATTGATCTAAATCCTGCGAATGTAATAATCACATTTGTGTTAGTTTTAATCTTGCATTTAAAGCAGGAGATAAAATAATGAGTATTTAACATGTCGCCTTACAGCGATCACTGCCCGGTCCCTGGTGACGGAGACTGTAACGTCACCGGAAGAGTCGAATGAAAAACGAAGATGGCATCGAAATCTGTGTTGATGCTAACATTTTAGAGTTTTCGGTGATAGTAAAATGGAAGCTGATGAGTTTGGCCCCATGACGTCTGCGGGGGAAGATGAAGGTAAAATGTTTATGTAGCATAACGTCTTTGTGATTGTGCCTACGCTAACATCTGTGATTACCTAATAGGATTTGCAGTGGGTGTGTAAAATAAACAATAATATTTCAGTGACACTGTCACTGACAGTTCGGAATCTTGACTCGCTCGCATCAGTCGAACGTTCTGGACCATTTTCTATCATGAACGTTTGAGTTGTCCTCATTGCTTAGATAATATTGTATTACACTATATAATAATGGCATTCCTTTGTGATTCGCTGGTGCAACAACTCAACACAAATGTCATAATTGTCAGTTAAGTACATATCCGATATCGTCGACCAAATCTTGTAATTGGCAATTCTTTTCATGATGGAATCACGTTGACTTCTGATAATTTCATCCTGCACCCAAGACTGGCACAGAATTGTTTAGACATGGCTCTAATCTATGTGACAATTAGATAATATTTGATGCGTTCATGTCATAGAAATGAATTGCCAGTGATTTTAAGTTGGTAACCACATTTTTCAATTGTAACTGTTTGTAAGAAAGCATCTACGTGTACACCATGAATAATAGTTACATACTTGCATCCACATTTATAGAACTTTCTAGGAAATATACAACAGTAAAATATAATAATAAAAAGGTCATCAAATCAGATGTGCGGATCAATGGATGTTATTATTTAAGATGAGCGAGGGAAGGAGAGCTCAGTGCCACAGGAGAAGAGCAAGGAGGAGCTGGTGAAGAGCAATGAGGAGCTGAGGGAGCAGCTCAGACAGCTGCGGGAGGAGATGGAGAACATGAAGACAGCAGTGAGCTTCTCAGAGGTGGCAAAACAGGAGGAGATCCAGGAAGTGGAGAAGAAGTGTGAGCTGGACGTCCTCTCTCTCAGGCGCATCATGAAAGGTAAGGCACTGTCACGCCCACTAGCGGTGCCACCAACAATTTAGAACACATACTAATTCACATTTTGAATATCTGAACTAGGGAGCATTGTGGGTAATATATTGGCAACGGCCACTGGTGCCACCTGTCAAGTAGAACGCTTTAATCCACACTGACACAATTGTGGAGTGCATGATGGGTAATGTCTTTGCAGCTGAGCCACACTGCTTCCATATCGTGGCTGTGGTTTTGTGAGCCATATTACGTAATTCAACATTGCACCAGACAGTGCATTATGATGGAGTAGTGGTTTGAGCATAGCTTTATCTAGAGACCCATCCAGCCATCATTTGGATGGCTAAATAAAAATTTTGGATGGGTAAAAATGTGTGGTTGGACGGGTAAATGTATTTCTGGACTTACTACACCTCTAGAATGCCTTCTATGTATGTGTTTTCAGACGTACATGTCTACGGAGATATTTATGGACTGACAAAAATATTTTACCCTGCATACAAGTCTGGGTTTTAACCAGTCCAAATATGCTATTCAAACATAGAAAGTTAGCAGGCTACATGGGTGTGTCAAGGTGAAAACATTACATAGTCATTCAACGGCAAACTTAAACATATTTGCCAGTTGTGATTTTTCTGTCCGCTTCCCCATAATGTGACATAGCGAATCTGGGGCATAATGTCTCCGGAAGCAGTCACTCCACGAATATCCAAACAATATAAAACCGTCTTTTTGCCATGAAAAATGGCTTTGATTTAGTAATAATACGTGGACTTCCATTTTGGGCATTTTATTTATAAAGTCATGGCATTTTGTTTGAGTATGTCATGTCGCAAGGAGGTGTGTTCTGTGGTGTGATGTTGTGGCCACTGGGTGAAGAGTGTGTGAAGTGTGTGTTTGTGTAGATGCATTGGAGAGTGCGTCAGACAAGTTGCACAAGGAGAAGATGCAGTGGCAACAGGAACAGGAGAAACTGCAGCAGGAGGTGGCAGAACTGAGGTCTAGACTCGCGCAGGGAGAAAGGTCAGTTGTTTGGTGGCCACCTTCTGTTTCCACGAATGTCCACAGTGAATCTGAGTGATGCTGGCCTTTAATAGTAAATAATAATTGTAACACTTCTACAACACTTGTATATCATTGAAAATTCAAACTCGGAGGCGCAACAAACAAAATTATTTGGTGTAATTAGACAGAAGTCATCATTGTTAGATAGAACCGCTGAAAATTGATGGTAGCAATTTCAAATATATATGTTTTGAATTTTTTAAGTAAGATGGCTATAGTTTTAGGATGATCTAAGGTCTTAGATGTATCATAGAAATGTAGTAGATCAACTAAGTATGTTGGTTGTTGAGTAGAAAGATTATGGTATGTTACTCCACAGTACTGGACTTCATTTCTGCTATTATATTCCCAATGTCTTTATTTTAAATGACCACTGGCTATCTAATTTTTGTCCTGTGTGAGGGCACCATTTCTCTACCACTGGTATCTCAATGTTCCAGGGACGGCTTCCTGTCGTCCGTCGCTCGCAGTCTCCAAAAGAAGGTTGGAGGCACAGCAGCGCCACCTCTCAGCAGCACTGCCAGTGGCACAACGGAGGCCGAGAACCTCGAAGACAGCATGAGGAAGGTGAGGGCAGTGACACACTGGTGACCCCTGGCACTGGTGACACACTGGTGTCAACACATACATGTACCACACTGACACATTGAATAATGACAGTTGGCTTAGCTGTAAACATGTTGACAAAATACAGTTGATACGTTGACTTTGCTATAGATACAGAGACAGTTACTTATATTGTTTTCATATGTTTCTGTAATGTTTTGATGGGAGTCTCCCTGAACGTCCGTCCGTCCGTCTGTCCGTCCGTCTGTCCGTCCTATTTTGAATGTATTATGATTGTCTCTTTGTCATCCTTTGTAGGCACAGGCTGATGCAGAGATTCTCAAGTCGGTTGTCATGCCACTTGAACAAGAAATACAGTGTCTACGCAACAAGTTGAAAAATGCAAACCTACAAGGCAAAGTGTGTAACACAGTGGACAAGACGTGTACATTAGTAGTTGTGCTCATCTATAATTTATGTGGTTGGAGCATTTACAATTTTACAGTCAACAACTTTTTCTGTGTAATTGTCTCTCATTTGTTTCAATAATTAAATATTTGATTTCTAGAATTCAAAATGGTTTTCATATCCAAGCCAACCATATGATTTTTCTCATTTATGTTTTGAATAAAAACACTGCTATCACTACCCCTTTAAAGGGATTCTTTTCCAATTTAAAATTCTGCGATACGTGCCATTTTTTATTAATCCTATTTACATGAGTGCTAAACCAACTGTTTTGACTTTGCACATTTTTGATACCACCACCTTACTTGGCTGGCTGTGACTGTAGGAAGAGAGAGCGAATGTGGGAGAGGGGACGGAGGAGGGAGGGGAGAGTGAGACGAAGGACACCCTCTCAGTCAACTCATCACTGCTCGACATATCAGAACTAGACGAGAAGGTAAGTTGTAACACCGCCCCCATAAACCAGGGTTATTGCCCCCACTGTTATTTCATGCTGTCTAGACAATGTCACTTAAGCAGTTAGTTGTATGTTTTGTCCACCTGTTGGTCTCAGCTCCTGATTCTACGAACCAGCCCAGTTTCAAGCAGCTATTTTTACATTACAAGAGATAACACACACAGGCAAACAACAAAACAGTTTATTGTATGATCTGACTTACTTGGATAAAAAAATTACCGTGGCAGGCCTGGTGATATATTCACATTTCAGTGTCGATAATGGCGTGGGTGTGCTGCCAATGATTCAGTCGCATGAAAAGTTTTTCAACAGTCATTTGCCAGAATGGTTTAAATAAATGTTTTCTGCTAGTGCTAAAAATTTGGACTTAGATGAAATGTGGACTTAGATGAAATGTGGACTTCGATGAACTCTGTTGGATTTTGATAGATGAAGGAATTGAACCAACACTTGGAGACAGAGAAGTCGTCTCGTACCGACTTAGAGATGTATGTAGCTGTACTTAATACCCAGAAGTCTGTGCTACAGGAAGAGGTGGACAAACTGCGCTCAGAGCTACAGCAAGGTAAACAATGTCCCTGTAAAGTACAGCACACAGCAGATGTCTTAACAAGTTTGTTTCTTTCTAGAAATTGTTTATTATGGTCAGTCAAATGCAGATACATTGTAGTCATTTATTAACAACCTTCACGTATTAAAATTATATTTTTGAACTTGTACTTGTGTTATATATGCAGTGTTTTGTAAAGTTTATTTTACAGTGTAGTTTGGTGTGATTTAAATACCTTGGTCCGGTGTGTAATGCAGCATTGACTGAGTGAGTGTGTTACTGTAGTTTGTAGTGCAGCATTGACTGAGTGAGTGTGTTACTGTAGTTTGTAGTGCAGCATTGACTGAGTGAGTGTGTTACTGTAGTTTGTAGTGCAGCATTGACTGAGTTGTCTGAGTGAGTGTGTTACTGTAGTTTGTAGTGCAGCATTGAGTGAGTGAGTATGTTACTGTAGTTTGTAGTGCAGCATTGACTGAGTGAATGTGTTACTGTAGTTTGTAGTGCAGCATTGAGTGAGTGTGTTACTGTAGTTTGTAGTGCAGCATTGACTGAGTGAGTGTGTTACTGTAGTTTGTAGTGCAGCATTGACTGAGTGAGTATGTTACTGTAGTTTGTAGTGCAGCATTGACTGAGTGAGTGTGTTACTGTAGTTTGTAGTGCAGCATTGAGTGAGTGAGTGTGTTACTGTAGTTTGTAGTGCAGCATTGACTGAGTGAGTGTGTTACTGTAGTTTGTAGTGCAGCATCGACTGAGTGAGTGTGTTACTGTAGTTTGTAGTGCAGCATTGACTGAGTGAGTGTGTTACTGTAGTTTGTAGTGCAGCATCGACTGAGTGAGTGTGTTACTGTAGTTTGTAGTGCAGCATCGACTGAGTGTGATACTGCAGTGTGTAGTGACAATGTTGACCGTGTTGATTCACTGTGTGGTGATGTGTGTGTGCATGTTCCATGTAGTGCAATACTGTGTGTGTTTTTGAAGTGTCTACTGCATTCATGAGTATTGTTGCAATGTATAGAGCAGCATTAAATGTGTTGTGTGTGTTCTTACTGTGTGTAGTGCAGCACTAAATGTGTTGGTGCACTTGTTGTTACAGTGTGTAGTGCAGCTCAGAATGTGTTATCATATGTGTTGTTGCAATGGGTAGTGCTGTGGTGCTAAGTATGTTATTGTGTATGTGTGTGTATATGGTGTTATGATGTGTAGTGCAGCACTAATGTGTTATTGTGTATGTTGTTGTTATGTGTAGTGCAAAATTAAGAGTGTTATTGTGAGTGTATGGTGTTGCAGTGTGTAGTGCAGCGTTAAGTGTGTATCTGCACGTGTTATTGTGATGTGTAGTGCATCACTAAGTGTGTTGGTACGTGTGGTGTTGCAGTGTGTCATCTGTTGGAGCGAGAGAGGCGTGAGTTGACAGACTTGAAGCAGACGTGGCAGATGGCCAATGACCAGTTCCTGGAGGCCCAGAGGCTCATGATCGCTGACCTCAGGTGTATGGAGAGTGTCCTCACTGCCGAACAACAGCGCCAGGTGGAGGGTGAGGCACTCACTCACTCACTCACTCACTCACTCACTTGTTCTGTTATTCCCAAAATCTATCATTGACACACTCACTCATTCACTCGTTCACTCATTCACTCGTTCACTCATTCACTCATTCTGTCACTCACCTAGGCCCTCACTTTTACCTCACTCAGTCACTCATTCACTCTGACCTCACTCAACCCATCATTCAGTCAGTCACTCATTCAGTCACTTAGTCCTTCACTTAATCCATCAATCAGTTCATTGCTCCGTCTATCTCGCATTCACTGACTCACTCAGTCCACTGCTGAGTCCACCACGCGGTCACTCTCAGAGTCCACTCACTCAGTCCGTCAATCAGTCTCATACCAAGTCCACATTCAATACCGTATTCAGTCCCCTTCTCCTTCACTCACAGTCCGTTTGCTCAGCTTCTCAGTCAGCTATTTACTCAGTTACTCGCTCAGTCCATGATTCCGACACTTACTCAGTCCCATGTTTGGTCCCTGACATAGTCATGTGATGTGATGTGATGTTGTAGACTTGAAGCGGAAGGCTGCGGAGGCTGAGACGCGAGAGAGACAGCAAGCCGACAGTCTCACTCCAGTCGCACTACAAGGTGTCTTCATCAGTTCATTGTCACACTTACATAGACTGGACGACAGTGTTCTGTCTCTTCATCAGTAACAGCTGCGTGTAGACACAGCGGCAGTGTTGAATTGTGTCCTAACTATTCTCTCGTCACAGACTTGTCTTGGATCTTTCAAGTCCACTTTAGAGAGGCACCTGTTTATTACGCACACACACAAAACTGAAACAAAATTTATTTATTTTTACAGAAATGTATAAATTACAAAAATAAGTTGTTGCCATTTTAGCATAGTAATAAATAAGTAAATCTTATGTTTCCATTTTCAGATGGCCAGCCTGCTGCTAGTTCTGTAAGTATAGAGATGTAGATGTTATTATGTAAATGACATTTCACGTATAATGTTTGCTATCCATAAATATTTCATAGCTTTTACCTGAAAGGAAATCTGCAATTAAATTATAAATGCTACTGACAGACAGTTCTGTTTCTAAGCCGTAATTTGTTCAGTAAGAAAACATGGGGATGGGAGGCATAGAGTAGTCGGGATGTTTTACCAGCCACTATTAACACATTATTATGACTCAGACATTTAATGCTGACCCTGTAGCCATGGTGAAGCACTAGTAAGGGTGATAACCTTTGACCTCTGTTGCCATGGTGATGACTGCAGCAGTGACACACATTTTTTTTTGGACCTGTGTTGCCATGCCAATGACTGCAGCAGTGACACACATTTAGTGGTGATCTGTGTTGCCATGGTGATGACTGCAGCAGTGACACACATTTTGTTGTGATCTGTGTTGCCATGACAATGGCTGCAGCTGTGACACACATTTAGTGGTGATCTGTATTACCATGACAATGATTGCAGCAGTGATACACATTTAGTGGTGATCTGTGTTGCCATGGTGATGACTGCAGCAGTGACACACATTTTGTTGTTGTGATCTGTGTTGCCATGACAATGACTGCAACTGTGACACACATTTAGTGGTGATCTGTGTTGCCATGACAATGACTGCAACTGTGACACACATTTAGTGGTGATCTGTGTTGCCATGACAATGACTGCAGCTGTGACACACATTTAGTGGTGATCTGTGTTGCCATGACAATGACTGCAGCTGTGACACACATTTAGTGGTGATCTGTGTTGCCATGACAATGACTGCAGCTGTGACACATTTAGTGGTGATCTGTGTTGCCATGACAATGACTGCAGCTGTGACACACATTTAGTGGTGATCTGTGTTGCCATGACAATGACTGCAGCTGTGACACATTTAGTGGTGATCCATGTTGCCATGACAATGACTGCAGCTGTGACACATTTAGTGGTGATCCATGTTGCCATGCAATGACTGCAGCTGTGACACATTTAGTGGTGATCCATGTTGCCATGGCAATGACTGCAGCTGTGACACATTTAGTGGTGATCCATGTTGCCATGGCAATGACTGCAGCTGTGACACATTTAGTGGTGATCTGTGTTGCCATGACAATGACTGCAGCAGTGACACACTTGTAAAGGTCGTGTCCCCTCTGTCATCAGGCTGACGACTGCAAGCGAGAGCGGAAGCTGCTGCAGGCGTCATTGACGTCAGACGAACTGATCAAGTTTGATGAGGAGGGTGATGACCCAAGCCTCACGAGATCACACTCATCACAGTCTCTCTCTGCGAAAGACCACACCGAGGGTGAGACCAAGTCTCTACTCAGTGAGACCGGCTCCGTTGACAGCGCAGACAGGTTCAGTGGTATACCTTGTCTCAGTGAAGTCATGCACAAAGCAATCACAGGTGAGTGGTGTCTTCTCTCTCTGTACTTCTTCCCCTTGGGGGGTGTCTCTTCTTCAGTTCTGCTTGCAAACTCATTCCATGTACATCTGACTGCAGTGATGGACTTCCAGTCTCTACCAGACTCACCTCCCCTCCGAGTGGTCCCATTCTGTGTTATCTTTGTATCTCAGCTTTAGACCCAACTACATGTACTGAGGCTGAGTCAGGTAAGATGGCATGTTTTAGACCCAACTCCCAAGGCTGAGGCTAGTAAGATGACGTGTTTTAGACCCAACTACTGAGGCTGAGACTAGTGAGATGGCATGTTTTAGACCCAACTCACAAGGCTGAGGCTAGTAAGATGACATGTTTTAGACCCAACTCCCAAGGCTGAGACTAGTAAGATGTCATGTTTTAGACCCAACTCCCAAGGCTGAGACTAGTAAGATGTCATGTTTTAGACCCAACTCCCAAGGCTGAGACTAGTAAGATGTCATGTTTTAGACCCAACTCCCAAGGCTGAGACTAGTAAGATGATGTGTTTTAGACCCAACTACTGAGGCTGAGGCTAGTAAGATGTCATGTTTTAGACCCAACTCCCAAGGCTGAGACTAGTAAGATGACATGTTTTAGACCCAACTCCCAAGGCTGAGACTAGTAAGATGATGTGTTTTAGACCCAACTACTGAGGCTGAGACTAGTAAGATGACATGTTTTAGACCCAACTCCCAAGGCTGAGACTAGTAAGATGATGTGTTTTAGACCCAACTACTGAGGCTGAGGCTAGTAAGATGTCATGTTTTAGACCCAACTCCCAAGGCTGAGACTAGTAAGATGACGTGTTTTAGACCCAACTCCCAAGGCTGAGACTAGTAAGATGACGTGTTTTAGACCCAACTCCCAAGGCTGAGACTAGTAAGATGTCATGTTTTAGACCCAACTACTGAGGCTGAGACTAGTAAGATGTCATGTTTTAGACCCAACTCCCAAGGCTGAGACTAGTAAGATGACGTGTTTTAGACCCAACTCCCAAGGCTGAGGCTAGTAAGATGGCATGTTTTAGACCTAACTACTGAGGCTGAGACTAGTAAGATGATGTGTTTTAGACCCAACTACTGAGGCTGAGGCTAGTAAGATGTCATGTTTTAGACCCAACTCCCAAGGCTGAGACTAGTAAGATGACGTGTTTTAGACCCAACTCCCAAGGCTGAGACTAGTAAGATGTCATGTTTTAGACCCAACTCCCAAGGCTGAGACTAGTAAGATGACGTGTTTTAGACCCAACTCCCAAGGCTGAGACTAGTAAGATGTCATGTTTTAGACCCAACTCCCAAGGCTGAGACTAGTAAGATGACGTGTTTTAGACCAAACTACTGAGGCTGAGGCTAGTAAGATGGCATATTTTAGACCCAACTACTGAGGCTGAGACTAGTAAGATGACATGTTTTAGACCCAACTACTGAGGCTGAGGCTAGTAAGATGGCATGTTTTAGACCCAACTACTGAGGCTGAGTCAGGTAAGATGTCATGTTTTAGACCCAACTCCCAAGGCTGAGACTAGTAAGATGACGTGTTTTAGACCCAACTACTGAGGCTGAGGCTAGTAAGATGGCATGTTTTAGACCCAACTACTGAGGCTGAGGCTAGTAAGATGGCATGTTTTAGACCCAACTACTGAGGCTGAGACTAGTAAGATGACGTGTTTTAGACCCAACTCCCAAGGCTGAGACTAGTAAGATGATGTGTTTTAGACCAAACTACTGAGGCTGAGACTAGTAAGATGTCATGTTTTAGACCCAACTCCCAAGGCTGAGACTAGTAAGATGGCATGTTTTAGACCCAACTACTGAGGCTGAGACTAGTAAGATGACGTGTTTTAGACCCAACTACTGAGGCTGAGGCTAGTAAGATGGCATGTTTTAGACCCAACTACTGAGGCTGAGGCTAGTAAGATGGCATGTTTTAGACCCAACTACTGAGGCTGAGACTAGTAAGATGACGTGTTTTAGACCCAACTCCCAAGGCTGAGGCTAGTAAGATGGCATGTTTTAGACCTAACTACTGAGGCTGAGGCTAGTAAGATGGCATGTTTTAGACCCAACTACTGAGGCTGAGGCTAGTAAGATGGCATGTTTTAGACCCAACTACTGAGGCTGAGACTAGCTAGATGGCATGTTTTAGACCTAACTCCTAAGGCTGAGACTAGTAAGATGACGTGTTTTAGACCCAACTCCTGAAGCTGAAGCTAGTAAGATGTTGGTGGCGACTGTGAACAGTTGGAAGGAGCCAGCATCACTGGCTGGCCGTAGACTCGTCAGTGAGAAGGAATGGGACTTACTGCAGAAGGAGGTAAGGACAGTACTGCAGAAAACGAAAATGTCAAAGAATAACAGTCAGACAGTTTAACAAACACACACATACGTCTTGCCCCATTATTTATTTATTTATTAGATAATTTTTAATGGATAATTTATCATATTAATGAACAATTTATATATTACATATATATTTATTGTACTTCATTTTATTATATATAGGCACTACATCACTCAAACGCCACTGCACATACTGATTAGTGAGTTGCCGTCTAGTGGTAATTGTCTGATGAAATCCGTTAATGGCAACAGAGAACGAAAAAATGCTAAACTAATCAACACATGACAGTGTGTATTACTGGAGGAATCATACAGTGAGGTTTGACTGTGTCACCGGCCGTCTCTCACTCCCACGGTCACTTGCAGTTGAAGGCGGCGCGTGAGAAGCTGGGCAGGTCATGTGACATGTGCAGCAACTACGAGAGTCAGCTCCAGGCCCTGCAGGAGAACGAGAAGAAGGCGTGGTCCCAGGTGCGCACACTGGAGCGGCAGCTGCAGGCGGAGCGCCAGGCCCGCACCGCACAGCACAGCTACGTGGAGCAGCTGGAGACAGCTCTACACGACACAGCGGAGGACGCTCGCAAACAGGTGCGCTGCATTTGTGACGGGGTCCGTACAGGGCCTTGAAATTCTTGAAAAGCCTTGAATTTTATCGAACCTAATTCAAGGCATTAAAATGCTTGAATTTTGTCAAAATATTCTTGAAAAGCTTAGAATTTTCCTGTGATCAGTTAGATTATTATTTGCCCATCTGTCACAACGAGTATCAGCTATAGGCAAGTGGGCAGAAAATCTTAGCAGGATGTCATTATTGTCATTGGGAAAGCCAACGTATAACAAATTCTCGTGTTCACTGGATTGTTATCTGTTAAAATAAAAAATTACATGTGTTGTTAAAATGCAGTTGAATTTATTTTGAAATAGCTTTGAAATTTGTTTAATCTTCAGAAGTGTATGAGCCCTGTTATTAAACTTTCCATTGTATATTGAATCAAATTCAAATCAGCTATAATTACATATTGTGGAAAGGTATTGGGTCCCCCAGACCTAAAGTTAATCCATAAATAAATCATTGCGTTGCTATGTTTTCAGATTGTGACTTTGGCGAGTAAGGTGGCGGACGCCGAGACGTACACACACGAGACCAAGCACCGCTTCCTGCAGAGTCAGACAGAACTACAGCAGCAGCTCGTATGTACCTTTATTTTGACTGTCCTATCTGAATACAAAAGCTAGTAATATCAGTACAAATATATGGTGTGGAATATGTTATCCACTGGATGTCAAATATTTATTTTATCACCATTTCTGACAGACAGAATGCTGTTGGACAAATAATTCCAACTTTTACATGTAAGGAAATGTGTTAATTAACTGATGTTCGTTTGTTAGTGTATTTTCTTTTTCATTCTTTCAGAAATCTCTGACTGAAAATCGTGAAGCGATTTATAAAGAGGTAACCGTTGTCATATGTATATTTTTCATCAAATAATCCCCATTAATCTACAGTTCTGTCCCCAGATAATCCTCATTAATCTACAGTTTTATCTTGGTTAATCCTCATTAATCAACAGTTCTTTCTTCAGATAATCCTCATAAATCTCCACTTCACAACATTTGCTATTTAATTATTTATAACTGATTGAATCTGTAACATTACACTATATATTGGGTCATATTAACTGTATTACCTATAATATATAATTATAGAGGTATATAATTATATATATATAACATATATATGTATTATATATATATATATATACTATAATATATATATATATTTATATATAAATATATATATAATACTATATATATAAAATATATATATATATATATATATAACAATATATAACTATATATATATATATATATATAATATATATATATATATATATAGTCACTTCATGATAAACTCACTATACATCCCACTATTACACCTGTTACCTGCGTGTGTAGAATGACAGATGTTTACTCCTTTCAGTTGACGAGGCTTCAAGAGGAGAATGACACTTTAGTGGGCAAACACTCGGTGCACTCCCAGCTGATGCAGGAAGAGAGTATTGATCTGCCCAACAAGATTGAAGTATGTCACTTGATTTTCGTTGTAACTGTTCTCTCTGCTATAAGAATATGTTGGTCATTCTACATGCTTTTCCGATCTGTCCAGTCTCTCGTGTTCGTGTTCAGTTCATCCTCGCTTCGTTGTCTTCTTTGTTTCTTTGTATATATTATTACACTTTTTGACATGTTTTAAATGGACAGCTACTTTTTACATTCATCAACCAGTTGAGTTTCGGTGTCACACTGGCACAGTACATAAAATTATACGTATTTGATGCTGTGTGTGTGTGTGTCTGCCTGCCTGCGTGCCTGCGTGCGTCTGCGTGCGTGCGTGCATGCATGCATGTGTATTTGTCTGTGTATTTGTCTGTGTGTGTGTGTGTGTGTGTGTGTGTGTGTTTGCGTGTGTGCGGTGTGTGTGTGTGTGTGTGAGAGAGAGACAGATAGACAGACAGACAGACAGAGACAGAAAGGGAGACAGACAGAGAGGGACAGAGGACACACAGTTGTTGATGTTGAAGTACCACAATGACATGATCAGAATGCTGTATGTAACAGGACATGCAACTACTGCTGCTGAAGTACCGCGAGGACATCATCACGGCGAAGATTGCGAAGGAGCAGATGGAGGAGAACCTGCGCAGTGAGATGTTGTTCCTCAGAGACCAGATGTTGGCAGAACAACAGGAGAAGGCGAGACTGGAAGAGACTTTCACTCAGGAGATCAGTGCACTCCAGGAGGCCCTGGGTGAGTGCAGTCTTACACTTGCACGCATGCACATACACGCACGCACATACACACACACACATGAACACACACACAAACACACACACACACACACACACACACACACACACACACACACACACACACACACACACACACACAACACACATGAATCACACACACATGAATACACACACACATGAATACACACACACACACACACACACACATGAATACACACACACATGAATACACACACACATGAAACACACACACACACACACACACACACACACACACACACACACAAACACACGCACACATGAAACCACACAGAACACACACACACATGAATACACACACACATGAATACACACACACACATAATACACACACATGAACACACACACACACACACACACACACACACACACACACACACATGATCCAGCACACACATGAATACGCACACACTTACGCACACATGAACACGCACACATGCACCACACATATACACACACACACACACCACACACATGACCATACACGCACGCACGCACCACACCACACACACACGCACACACACACACACTCATGCATGGACAGACATACACACATATGCATGCACACACACATTTGCTTTTGTGTGCTGTCATGTATTATCCTCTTTATGACATGACATGACATGACATGACATGACATGACATGACATGACATGACATGACATGACATGACATGACATGACATGACATGACATGACATGACATGACACACCTCAGTACTTGTACATTTATATCACTGTACTGATTAAACTCAATCATTCATTCAGTCAACAGATTTTCTTATTTCATCACGATTCTATTGTGTAGTAAATGTTGAAGACAAGGTGCGAGTCCCTCTCATGATCCATGATCCTAGCTTCAGGTTGGCAAATTTTTCGAGACTATCATCATGAAAATCTATTGTTTGCATAGAAATAGTAGTTTTATTTTGGCGTAATTCTTCCTAGAGATGACAGTATGTAATTCAGTTGATTGAACAGATCTGCCAGGGTGTGACTGAAGTGCTTTGAACAATGCCTAGCATTGGAGACAACGATATATGAAGTTTCCCAGTTCCGTTTCATGCTTGTGTTGTTTGCAGCTGTGCAACAGAGCGTGAAGTCGGAGCTGGACCGACAGAGCACACTCCACAATGAGGCGGAGAATCGGGTGAGGGAGGCCGACCTCTCCCTCAAGGCGATGCAGGCCAAGTCCAAGCAGCTCATTGAGGATCTCCAGGGCAAGCTGGAACAGCAAGCCACGGCAAAGGTTGGTTCATTCTTGTACTGTGTACATGTTTCCCCCGGTCTGTCACAGCGAGGGTGTCAGCTCCTAGATTTAATGTTTTATTTAAAGTTACGTTCTGACTACAACATGCATGTTGAACGGTTACTGCCTGCCAATTTGTGTTTAAAGCTTGGAAGAATGTTTGCAATTTGAAAGATTCCGCCTGCAACACGTTCAAATTGTAAACAAAACACCCAGTTTCAAAACAAAATTGGCAACGATACCAAAGTGAGCAGAGTTAACCGCATTACCCTTTGATGTTTAACTTTCCCACGTTCTAGACAGCCGACATGCCGCTACAAATTACTGCTTGGCGAATTCTGGGCCCAGGAGCTGGCCCCCTCCTTTTAAATGTGTGTTTACAAAACAAAACAGTGTTACCACAGTCACCTGACTTGGCCTGTGACAGGTGGATGACCGAGTGTGTTTGTTGACAGAGGAAGCTCGAGGCTGAGACGCAACAACTAAAGTTGAAGCTTCAGTCACTGCAGGCTGACTACGACAACAGCGAGGCAGTGCAGCAGGACTTTGTCAAACTCTCACAGTCACTACAGGTCAGTGTCACTATGTGTGAGTGTCACGACAGGTCAGTATCACTGTGTCAGTGCCATTGTAGGGCAGTATCAGTATCAGCATATCACTGCAACTCAGTGTCACTGCATGTCGGTGGCAGTGTGTCACTATACAGCAGTTTCACAGTCACTGCATATCATTGTCACTATAGGTTTGTGTCACTACAAATCAGTGTCGCTACATGTCAGCGACACTGTGTCTAAAGGCACTGTCAACAGATCTGTGTCATGTTTTTGATCCACGTGTGTCATTTTGTAGATCAGTGTGTCATGAAAAAGATCCATGTGTCACATTGTAGATCCATGCGTCATGTTGTAGATCCATGTCACATTGTGGGTGTCACATTGTAGGTTCGTGTGTCACATTGTAGATCCATGTGTCACATTGTAGATATGTGTGTCGGTCATATAGATCCATGTGTCATGCTGTAGATCCATGTGTCATGTTGTAGATCAGTACATCATGTTGTAGATCAGTATGTCATGTTGTAGATCAGTATGTCACGTTGTAGATCCATGTGTCATGTTGTAGATCCGTGTGTCATGTTGTAGATCCATGTGTCATGTTGTAGGTCCATGTGTCATGTTGTAGATCCATGTGTCATGTTGTAGATCCATGTGTCATGTTGTAGATCCATGTTGTCATGTTGTAGATCCATATGTTGTCATGTTGTAGATCCATATGTTGTCATGTTGTAGGTCCGTCTGTCACCTTGTAGATCCATGTGTCATGTTGTAGATCCATGTGTCATGTTGTAGATCCGTGTGTCATGTTGTAGATCCGTGTGTCATGTTGTAGATCCGTGTGTCATGTTGTAGATCCGTGTGTCATGTTGTAGATCCGTGTGTCATGTTGTAGATCCGTGTGTCATGTTGTAGATCCGTGTGTCATGTTGTAGATCCGTGTGTCATGTTGTAGATCAATGTGTCATGTTGTAGATCCGTGTGTCATGTTGTAGATCCGTGTGTCATGTTGTAGATCCAGCTGGAGAAGATCCGGGGCTCGGAGCACGAGGTGCGGTGGCAGCATGAGGAGGACGTTGACGACTGCACCAAATGTGACATGGCATTCTCCACCTTCAGCAGAAAGGTGTCACTTTTCATACCTTTTCCTATTCTTGAGTCACCCACACTGCGTCAGTGCACAATGTAATGCGTCAGTTGTTGATAGAATTAAAATTTAAATATATTCTTATTTCTGTGGGACACTCCACAAACCTAACAAGGATTACCAAGAATCGTCTTGGTTGTTATTTTGTAAATGGATTATTATTTGGCATGGACAATGTCGATCGAGGTCACTGGTCCAATTCCACCTGCCACTGTTTTGAAACTTAAGCAGTTTTGTCCACCCCACATTTGCCTGTGTCTTTGGAAGAGACACAAAAAGCTGTTGGTCCCTTCTATCTGGTATCTATGCCAGGGGAAGTAACAGATCCCACACAACCTCAGTGTCCATAGTTACTTCCCAATCAGGCGAGTGAGAAACACTGAGCAGGCAATGACTACAGTCTACACTGTATGAATACACACACGCACGCACGCACACACCCGCACACCCCCACACGCACCACACGCCACACACACACACACACACACACACACACACACACACACACACACACACACACACACACACCTGGCCTTGTTTTCATATAGACTTAGTTGTTCTCCTCTTGACAACCCTGTCATCAGGGGTGAGGTTGGTTGGCCATGGTTACCACTGTCTTTTTCTTCGTCTTTTCTCTCCTCTATCAACAGTCTCCAATTCCATCTATTCCACTTTTCTCCATCCCACTCTTTGCAGATCTGTCTCAGAGCATCCTCCCATCACATTCTCAGTCTTCCTCACCTCCTTTTTCCATCCACTTTCTGGGCATCTGCTCTCTTTGCCAGTTTTTCATCTCCCATTCTTTCCACATGACCGGTTCATGTCAACCTATTCCTCACTTAACACACTGCAAATTTGACCAAGCTGGGATAAGATGATTTATGTAAATAGTGACTTTAAACAGTCCTGAAATCAGACACATACATATCTGAGTTTGTTGTTAATCACTGTGTGTGTTACTCTGCAGCACCACTGCAGACACTGCGGCAAGATCTTCTGTAGCGACTGTCTCACGAAGACAGTCAACAGTGGGCCGAACCTTCGCCCGGCTCGAGTCTGTGACGTCTGTCACACGATACTAGTACAGGAGGCAACACCATTCTTCAGCACCCAGGGTGGTCTACATACTGCCACGTGAACCCAACACGCTTACACTGCATAAGACTGTCTCGACAATAATTAAGGACTCTAATGGCATTGCAGTATATGTGGATTACTTTCATGTCAGTCCACAGTTCCGTTCTCAATCTTGTTTTCATTCATCTGCTGTGTCATGTAGCTCAACTGTGGACATGGTTTATGTAGTTTTGATGAAATTATCGGAAAAACTGTCAGGATCTAGTTGAAATTAGACCAAAATACAGTGTCACAGCTGTGGTATCACCCAGGCTACCGCTTACTGCAACGTGCCTGGTCTAACAGTCAGAGTCAGTTCTTTCGATGATTTTAACCAAACTATATACTTTTTTATTAAAGGGAGGTTGTTTGTTCATTTGTATTATAAAAGTGTGTTTCCTTGTATAAATTACATGTATCGTGCAACCAAAATGTGTTATAGTGCACCAGGTAAAGATTTTAAATTAAATAGTTCAGTTTACAAACGTCAACAAACTCCCTGGATGGCTGATTGGGTAACTCTGAGTATGTATACATTAAGTAGTGATATATTGTATAATGCATTATATTGATCGCATTTGTAGTCGGGAATTAGGTGAAGCTCTTGTGAGAAGTTCACTGTTATGTAAGCAGACTGTTTATTCAGGAAACACTGAACAACTTCAACAAATAGTGGTTTCTGAAAACCCATTCTGGCAGTCTGTTATCATAGATGTAGTTTATTATGTAATGTCGCAATATAAACAAACGAACAACCTTCCTTTAAACTGACTGTGTAGATAATTTAACATTGACATGGTACAGATCTGACGTTGATTTGTGTTGGGGTAATCAATGGAGGAGCGTTTTTTAATTTGTGCTATTGAAGACTAGGTGACATCTGCTAAGACGTTGACAAGCATTCATTAGTCGGATGCATAATTTATCAATAATTCATTAACAATTGTCCTAGTCTTGTCATATTGATTGAGAATTAATATATGATATGTGTGTGCGTGCGTGCATGTGTGTTTTGCGTTTCCAAGCTTGTGTGTTCATATTCATTGGAACAAGCGACATATACATTCCACCAGGAATCTGTCAAGATGAAAGATGACCAACAGAAAGGCCCACTTCACGACGGTGACGTGAGGACATGAAATGTCAAGTCGCTTGGTACATAAAGTTGACAGTGACACTTGGTTAACAATCCTGGCAGTGTCATGTCGGCTTTGTTCATAGTTCTGACATGATGTCGTGTCATGTTGTTTGATTCGTAATGGTGACATGAGATGTTATCCCAGTTACTGGCAGTGCCAACATGAACTGGTTTGTGAAGACATCAAAATTCTTACAGTTTACACAATTCTCATTTTTGCGAGATATGACAATGTTTCACCACAAACATTAGGGATGATTGCAATAGTTTGCAATGTCCCGAAAAACAGTAAGCATTAAATGAAACGGTTTCATCGTTGCCACGTATTGCGGGGGAAATAAATCACTTCGGTGGCGCCACCCAGTGTGTTAACGATTTTAGGGTGTGTAACACATTAATGCAAATTGAGTTGATTTTCGACTGAATGCCAGGATGTAGTGTTAATTGCTCTGCACAGTTCTAAGGGGCAGATACTGCGCTACATAAGAGCTTATATTTCACCCACATTCACCCATTTTCGCTTGCCCCTTTGTGATTTCTATCAGTACTGCCCATCCTGATTTTGGGCTACTCTTCTCTTTGTATAAAGTTTTGTTTTCTATGCTGTCTTTGTCAGTCATTATTCCCTTATCTAATCCATCTCAGTCTGTATTGCTCTTACATCTAACATTTACGGTAATTCAATTTAATCAGTATTGTTCTGTTAAATTGTATCTTTCCACTTCTGTGTTCTTTACAGAGGTAATTTTGTTTGTCCGTTCACAATGGTCAGTTGTGGTCCCACACAGGCATAGTCTGTTTGACTACAAGTTCCTTCATATTCAAGAGTAGCATACGACTAATCTGTGACAAAGGTAACGATCTGGGTTCACAAATCACAAACCAGTTCAACTTTCCATATGGGTGGGTGATGAATTGGTTGGCAGTGTATTATAGTGAAAAAAATCAATTGATTTATTGTCACTTCCTACGGAGTGTGACATTACGTTGATGCATATTGATGCTATTTACGGCGAGTGGTGGGTTGATTTTCGTCACAGGCACTGTCGCAAATGTAATTAGGACTTTACTGTGATGATTTGTGTGACAGTGCTACTTTGTTTCCGTTGTGTTTGTATACAAGTCCGCCATTATTACTTCTACCATTGATGTACCACAAGTTTTGATACTTGTTCCGAGTGTAAGTAACCTGATGCAAACTGTCATAAAGTGCTTGATGATTGATTGTGGATAACGAGTATGTGCACATGTATAAATGTTGTAATATAGTTGAAGGTGGAATATTAATGGTGTAAATTTATCTAATTTCGCATACTAGATAGGTTATAATATTGTATATAGGAAGTAGTGGAATCAGTCAGGCATGGCGTCAAATATATTACAAGTTTTTTGGTGCTTATAAAATGTTTCTATTTGAAGAAAAAACATGACAGAATACTGATGAATTGTATTGGGCAATATAATTCTATGTAACCTACCTGGTATCACTTCACCCGTTGTGACAATCGTAGTCTAAATAGTGTCTTCTAAACGTATGTCATCAGGTGTTTCTTCTATTTCAAGTTCATCATAGAAGCTCATTAAATACAATTTCTGCATTAAACATTCAGTAATTGTAAAACACCTTCATTGTTGCTGATGACAGTCATGTCTGTTATCAACCTATGTTGCTATCAATTAAACAATACTATCACCAGTAACATGATCACTGTTATCGGTAACTGTGCTATCATCAATATTCTGCCAAGTATTTTATCACATTTCTATTTAATTTTTTTTAGAACACATCACCATCTGACAATGGTGTTTAAATACATTGTTACCAACAGTACTTGCATTTTTACAATTTGTTATTTATAATATCTTTGATGTTCTAAAAAGTGTATCTTCAATACTTCCGCAAGTGTTTGACTCCATGTCTGACGCTAATACAAGGGACTAGACTTGTATCTGTGTCGTAGATTGTAAGATGTATAGCCACACACTCTAATAAACTGTGCATTGTTGGTTTTAATTGTTTCTACAATTGACAGTATGGTGGTAGATACAAATATTACGCAGCTGATACTCGCTGTTCATGTAGTACATTGCCACCAAAGAAAGGAACGTTATCTGACACAGTCATAGCAACATGAGAACATGTTGAGATGTCTTAAAACACAAACAACAAACTGCAGCAACACGTTCACTCGACACTTGACCTGTTCTGGCTGGGACAGGGATTGTCACTACCAAATTAGCTTACAAAACCATAGCTGACGAAAATCATGTCGGCATAATTATGTGTACACGTATGTGTGTAAAATCTACATATAAATAGCTAGTATTAGTAGATTAGTTAAATATACAGTTACACAGCCGCACCTGAATGGACAGGATGTACTAGCACGGGAGGACCAAGCCAAGGGTAATGGGGCGTCAGTTACCCGGATGGTGTACAGATCGCACAGGACTTAAATGACACTGGATGAACGAGCTAGGTGCTAGCTTGAGCTAGGTGTAAGGCATTGTATGCATGAACCTAGTTGTATCCTATATCCAAATGTGCGTACCATGCTGCATTCAAGGTGATAAAAGGATAACCCCTCGGCCATGAATCAGTAATTGCCTACAAGATGTCCAGCTCAACCATACCATGTAAAAGTCAACCTGACTGGAGTACATGCAGTGGTGGGATGTAACGAAGTACATTTACTTCGTTACATTACTTAAGTAGTTTATTTTGAAATCTACTTGTAACGAAGTACATTTTTGAGGAATTACTTTTACTTGTAACGAAGTACTTTTTTGTTTACTTTCTTACTTTTTACTTCTAAATTTTGCGTTACTTTACGTAGGTCTACCACCAGTTTTAAAATTACCTTCGACCCCTGATTGTGTAGTTGTTGTTTGCTTTGCGCTCGAGCCGACATCATGGCATCAATCGTGTTTCAAGCTGATCTATTATATAACTGGCGCTTGGTTTCCGAGACGTCCCAGCGTGTGTTAAAACCCATGAAGAGTTTGTTTGATAAGGTCAATTAAAGAGTAAATGTGGAGCAAGGCATTGTTTGTTTTGTGCAGACATCAATGATCAGTTGCATTTCCCTGCTGCCAGTCCTGGCTTCGCACATCGGTGTTTCTGTAAGACCAGCGCATCGACAAAGCCGCGAGTCAATGGCTTGAAAATTGCAATTGAGATTCATTGATACTTCTTGTATCGAAATCGGATAAATAGGTTGCATCTCAATAGAAAAGATCAGTATAATGCTTAGCTGAAATGTCAGTATGAATTGCGTCGCAAATATTAGGCGTAACACATTATGCTACATATGCATAAACTTAAGAATTCAGGGAATCGTAGTCGTTTTGGCGTGGTAAATGTGCGTTATAAATCGGTATTTTAACGATAACTGAAAGACGAAGGAAGTCGTGCCAATAATGAGGGTGTATATTTTAGTTTTGAACCTTTATGTGCGTTCAGCGACTGAGAGCCAAGTAATTATTTTAGATCTCATATTATCGTTCATCTCCATACATCGTGGTCTGTTGGCGCATAATATATTTCAACTTTCAAGGCTGTATAATTTCGTAAATTTTATTTAGTTCAACATTCAACAGTGTGTAACAATGCTTTCTGAACATCGCATAGACTGCGCTGTCGACACGCTGTTCTGAGGTTTGTGGTGCTGTGGCTGCATTGGTCTTCTTTGAAATGCCGTTGGTAGTAGATACAAAATGGAATCGTAGTAAATATGAACGCTACCTTTAAATATCAAAACACCTTAAATTTAGCCATTATCTTAAGCTAAGATAATTATATCTATCACAAAAGACATATCAACAGCATAATTGAACTGGTGGCATACGAAAATCTTATATATATATATATATATATTATATATATATACATATATATCATATATATATATATATATATATATATATATATATATATATATATATATATATATATATATATATATATTGGCACAGACCGAATACTTTTGTACTTTTACTTAAGTAGTTTTGTGGAGCGATACTTTTACTTAAGTAGTTTCTTTCGGGGTACTTTTACTTAAGTAGTTTTTTGGGAGGTTACTTTTACTTTTACTTAGTTACTTTTCTGGAGTACTTGTTACAACACTAGAATACAGTCACTGTACCCCCAGTACACAGCCAGAATACACCATCACTGTACCACCAGTACACAGCTAGAATACACAGTCACTGTACCAACAGTACACAGCCAGAATACACAGTCACTGTACCCCAGTACACAGCTACAATACACAGTCACTGTACCCCCAGTACATAGCTAGAATACACAGTCAGTGTACCACCAGTACATACCTAGAATACACAGTCACAGTATCCCCAGTACACAGCCAGAATGCACAGTCACTGTATCCCAGTACACAGCTAGAATAAACAGTCACTGTACCCCAGTACACAGCTAGAATACACAGTCACTGTACCACCAGTACACAGCTAGAATACACAGTCACTGTACCACCAGTATACAGCTAGAATACACAGTCACTGTACCCCCAGCACAGAGCTAGAATACACAGTCACTGTACCCCAGTACACAGCTAGAATATACAGTCACTGTACCACCAATACACCGCCAGAATACAGTCATTGTACCACCAGTATACAGCCGAAATACACAGTCACTGTACCACAAGTACACAGCCAGAATACACAATCACTGTACCACAAGTACACAGCTAGAATACACAGACACTGTACCACCAGTACACAGCTAGAATACAGTCACTCTACCACCACCACACAGCTAGAATACAGTCATTGTACCACCAGTACACAGCAGAAATACACAGTCACTGTACCACCAGTACACAGCTAGAATACACAGTCATTGTACCCCCAGTGCACAGCTAGAATACACAGTCACTGCACCCTAGTACACAGCTAGAATACACAGTCATTTTACCCCCAGTACACAGCTAGAATACACAGTCACTCTACCACCAGTACACAGCTAGAATACACAATCACTGTACCCCAGTACACAGCTAGAATACAGTCACTGTACTACCAGTACACAGCTAGAATACAGTCACTGTACCCTCAGTACACAGCTAGAAAAACACAGTCACTGTACCCCCAGTACACAGCCAGAATACATAGTCACTGTACCACCAGTACAGAGCTAGAATACAGTCGTGTACCCCCAGTACACAGCTATAATACACAGTCACTGTACCCCAGTACACAGCTAGAATACAAAGTCACTGTACCCCCAGTACACAGCTAGAATACACAGTCACTGTACCCCCAGTACACAGCTAGAATACAGTCGTGTACCCCCAGTACACAGCTATAATACACAGTCACTGTACCCCAGTACACAGCTAGAATACAAAGTCACTGTACCCCCAGTACACAGCTAGAATACACAGTCACTGTACCCCAAGTACATAGCTAGAATACACAGTCACTGTATCCCCAGTACACAACTAGAATACACATTCACTATGCCTCCAGTACATAGCTAGAATACAGTCACTACACCGCCAATATACAGCTAGAATACACAGTCACTGTACCCCCAGTACACAGCCAGAATACATAGTCACTGTACCCCAGTACATAGCTAGAATACACCGTTACTGTACCCCAGTACACAGCTATAATACAGTCACTGTACACAGGTACACAGCTAGAATACACAGTCACTCTACCCCCGGTACACAGCTAGAATACACAGTCACTGTAACCCCAGTACACAGCTAGAATACAGTCACTGTACCCCAAGTACACAGCCAGAATACACAGTCACTGTACCCAAGTACACATCTAGAATACACAGTCACTGTACCCCAGTACACAGCTAGAATACAGTCACTGTACTACCAGTACACAGCTAGAATACAGTCACTGTACCCTCAGTACACAGCTAGAATACAGTCACTGTACCCTCAGTACACAGATGGAATACACAGTCACTGTACCACCAGTACAGAGCTAGAATACACAGTTACTGTACCCCAGTACACAGCTATAATACAGTCACTGTACACAGGTACACAGCTAGAATACACAGTCACTGTACCACCAGTACACAGTTAGAATACACAGTCACTGTACCACCGGTACACAGCTAGAATACAGTCGTATACCCCCAGTACACAGCTAGAATACACAGTCACTGTACCCCAAGTACATAGCTAGAATACACAGTCACTGTACCCCCAGCACAGAGCTAGAATACACAGTCACTGTACCCCAGTACACAGCTAGAATACACAGTCACTGTACCACCAATACACAGCCAGAATACAGTCATTGTACCACCAGTATACAGCCGAAATACACAGTCACTGTACCACAAGTACACAGCCAGAATACACAATCACTGTACCACAAGTACACAGCTAGAATACACAGACACTGTACCACCAGTACACAGCTAGAATACAGTCACTCTACCACCACCACACAGCTAGAATACAGTCATTGTACCACCAGTACACAGCAGAAATACACAGTCACTGTACCACCAGTACACAGCTAGAATACACAGTCACTGTACCCCCAGTGCACAGCTAGAATACACAGTCACTGTACCCCAGTACACAGCTAGAATACAGTCATTTTACCCCCAGTACACAGCTAGAATACAGTCACTCTACCACCAGTACACAGCTAGAATACACAATCACTGTACCCCAGTACACAGCTAGAATACACAGTCACTCTACCCCCGGTACACAGCTAGAATACACAGTCACTGTAACCCCAGTACACAGCTAGAATACAGTCACTGTACCCCAAGTACACAGCCAGAATACACAGTCACTGTACCCAAGTACACATCTAGAATACACAGTCACTGTACCCCAGTACACAGCTAGAATATAGTCACTGTACTACCAGTACACAGCTAGAATACACAGTCACTATGCCTCCAGTACATAGCTAGAATACAGTCACTACACCGCCAATATACAGCTAGAATACAGCTGATACAGCCCTGGTACACAGCTAGAATACACAGTCACTGTACCCCCAGTACACAGCTAGAATACAGTCGTGTACCCCCAGTACACAGCTATAATACACAGTCACTGTACCCCAGTACACAGCTAGAATACAAAGTCACTGTACCCCCAGTACACAGCTAGAATACACAGTCACTGTACCCCAAGTACATAGCTAGAATACACAGTCACTGTATCCCCAGTACACAACTAGAATACACATTCACTATGCCTCCAGTACATAGCTAGAATACAGTCACTACACCGCCAATATACAGCTAGAATACACAGTCACTGTACCCCCAGTACACAGCCAGAATACATAGTCACTGTACCCCAGTACATAGCTAGAATACACAGTTACTGTACCCCAGTACACAGCTATAATACAGTCACTGTACACAGGTACACAGCTAGAATACACAGTCACTGTACCACCAGTACACAGTTAGAATACACAGTCACTGTACCACTGGTACACAGCTAGAATACACAGTCACAGCTAGAATACACAGTCACTGTACCCCCAGTACACAGCTAGAATACAGTCGTATACCCCCAGTACACAGCTATAATACACAGTCACTGTACCCCAGTACACAGCTAGAATACAAAGTCACTGTACCCCCAGTACACAGCTAGAATACACAGTCACTGTACCCCAAGTACATAGCTAGAATACACAGTCAATGTATCCCCAGTACACAACTAGAATACACATTCACTATGCCTCCAGTACATAGCTAGAATACAGTCACTACACCGCCAATATACAGCTAGAATACAGCTGATACACCCCTGGTACATAGCTAGAATACAGTCACTTCACCCCTAATACACAACTAGGATATTATAGTCACTACACTGCAACTACACAGCTTGAATACACAGTAACTGCACCACTGAACTGCACCACTGCACAGTACACAGCTAGAATACACAGTCACTGTACCACCAGTACACAGCTAGAATACACAGTCACTGTACCACCAGTACACAGCTAGAATACAGTCATGTACCACCAGTACACAGCTATAATACACAGTCACTGTACCCCAGTACACAGCTAGAATACATAGTCACTGTACCACCAGTACACAGCTAGAATACCCAGTCACTGTACCACCAGTACACAGCTAGAATACAAAGTCACTGTACCCCAGTACACAGCTAGAATACACAGTCACTGTACCCCAGTACATAACTAGAATACACATTCACTATGCCTCCAGTACATAGCTAGAATACAGTCACAACACCGCCAATATACAGCTAGAATACAGCTGATACACCCCTGGTACATAGCTAGAATACACAGTCATTTCACCCCTAATACACAACTAGAATATTATAGTCACTACACTGCAACTACACAGCTTGAATACACAGTAACTGCACCATAAGTACACAGTTTGAATACATAGTCACTGCACCCCAAGTATACCGCTAGAAGTATATATATATATTCATATATGTAAACAATCGTGCATCTGGACCATTATCTATGTTTAGAAAGTGTTTAAAGATCTATCTTTTTTTTAGTCATTTTAATTAATTCAAATGTTATGAAATGACGGACACTTCTTTAGAATTTTGTTTTATTGTTATACACGTTTTAATTAGTGTATCTGTTTTTTAGATTGATGTATAGATAATTTATGTACACAGATTTAATAAATGTTTTAATTTTATATTAATTTATAAAATTTACAGAGGTTTAATACTATACATCTTTAAAACAGTGTTTAATTTATTTTAAATTGATTTATATGATTTATATAATTTACATACAAAGGTTTACTAGTGTACATCTTAAAACAAAAATTTCTTTTGATTTATACTAATTTATATAATATACATTTATATTTATTAATACATTAATGATATGTCTTGTACAGCGCATCGATCCGCCATGCGGGAATTAGCGCTATAGAAAAACAGTATTATTTTATATATATATATATATATATATATATATATATCTATATATATATATATATATATATATCTATATATATATATATATATATATATATATATATATATATATATATATATGGAGTTGATGAGTATGTATATATATATATATATATATATATATATATATATATATATATATATATATATATATATATATAGTGCAGTATCCTCAGGTCTGGTCAATCTATCACCATTTCAGCTTCTCTCAGAAGCATAAGTAGCTAGCTTCATGTCGCAGATAGAAAGACACTGTTCGCTCCTTGAAAATAATGTATTTGTTCAATGATTTCATCACAAAATAGTTATACATTTGCACAAAAAGGCAGTACATATAAGTCAGGTATAACTCATTTTTCATGAATGCCCTCAGTTGAAACAAGTTGTGTAAGCAGCTATGTTCCAGACTGGAACTTTCAACCTGAGTCTTGACACCCCTGGGAGGTGCTCTGGGTGTAGATGTCCAACAGAACTAGACTCTGCTGATGTCAAAGTAACTTTGTAGGAAACAATTGTGACCGCTAGACCAGACGATGGTTAGTTTGTGCTCCAGTTGGAACATCTCATCCAAGAGGCAGAGTTTAGGGGCTTGTAGCGTGTGAAAGTCCAAAGAAGCTTGGGGAGCGGTATGTGATTTCTTAAAACAAACCGTTAATATGTTTATAAATTATGTTAAAACATTAATAAAGTTACTGTATGGAGAGTTAGCAAAACATGTATATATGATGTACATAAAAGTCTGGTGAAGAAAATATGTGCTGGCAGATGTTGGGCAAGAAAGACAGCCCTGGTCCTTTGTTCTATCTACTGGACATGTCCAGGGGCTCTTTATTACCTGGATGTGATTGTTGGTCAGTAGTCCAAAATGCTTCTGTAGCTATAGGGCGTGCAAGTCTCGCATGCGAAAACGAGGCTGGGGGCAGTTGGGGGCAGGAGGTCCATATACTCCATGTTAACATATAGGACTTTGTTTTGTTTTGGTCGTAATAATCGAACTGCCCCGAAATAGCATATTTCAGTTATATTGTCCGAAGGATTATTACAAGCAGGAGCAATGGAACATTTTGCCGATGACAACGATCACGGAAAGCATGAATTTTAATCGATTATTATGGTGGTTGCCATGGCAATAGCGGCAAGTACTTGTGTTTGGTGATCTTGACTAATAATGAAGAGTGCCAGTTTTCGCGAAGTACAACCTGTTTGGGCCATACGTATACATGTGTTATGATTATGTGCGTTTAGACAAATTGTCAGATATAAGTGCTTATCGAAACCACAACGTACAGCAATGTAAAACACAAATCCCGTAAAAGACACATGCACCCTAGCATCATGTCGATTATCTGCATTACGTATATCGCTATGTGTCTATGATAGTGTGATAAACTCAATATTAAATCGTACATTTAAGATAAGAAACGTATAACACAAGATATTTATGAACTGATTTTCCTAGTATTCATTAGTCGGAAGCTACAACTGTTATCCA
>JAODUO010000999.1:0-5000 GCA_025642075.2 Ridgeia piscesae
GTCGTCAAGTTTATTTTGATAAGATATAAATATCAACACGCGAGTTGTCTTTGTATTAGTCAGTTTGTCTTACAGTGATCGATAAGCGCAACAGTACCGAAAATGTGTACTTATTTTAAACATATTCTAGTTAAATTTAAACACGACGTGTATGTTAATCTCTTGCAGCAGTTTGGTCTACGCTTCAAGAGCTCGCGTTGCTTTACCTCGTCAAACGTTGACCGGCGAAGATGCGACTTTGCACAGAATTGACAGACAAAGACAGCGTAAGCCAAGGAAGAAATGTCTAAGCCGAGCATGAGATCTCAACATCGGTTTGTGACAAAGGTGGATTTATGACTTACCGTTGCCTCATTCGTCTTAAACGAGTTCTGCTTTAACCGCGTCCGCCTCCAGCTTCTGTCGTCTTGCCGCTGAGTTTCGGTTTGAATAAATCATAACCAATCATTGCCACCTGTCAGCGCGAGGACGGCCATCTTGGAATCATTTGTTTCCGGTTACATCAATGCTAAGCAAGCAAACCAGATGTTCCCCACAATTAGGGTGCATTTGCTTACTGGCTTTAAATGCTTGAAGTCTGTCCTTCATTAACTCGCTTTAATTAATTATTTATGTTTGTTTCCTGTTGTTATGCTCAATAGATTAAGCTAACAAATATGTTTATGGAATACCCTCCGCCAACTTGTGTTATTGTAACAGTGTTTGTAGCATGAAAGTAAAAAGTTTATAAAACAAAATTATTGCTATTTCATATTTTATTTTATAATTCCTATTATTTGTTGTATGTTTTTGTTCGAGTAAGTTATTATATATATATATATATATATATATATATATATATATATATATATATATATATATATATATATATATGTATATATATATATATATATATATATATATATTATGTATATATATATATGTATATATATATATATATATATATATATGTATATATATGTATATTATATATATGTATATATATATATATATATATATATATATATATATATATGTATATATATGTATATTATATGTATATATATGTATATATATATATATATATATATATATATATATATATATATATATATAATATATATATACATATACATATACATATACATATACATATACATATAATATACATATACATATACATATACATATACATATACATATACATATACATAAAAACATATATGCGTGTGCGTGGGGGCGTGGGGGCGTGTGCGTGTGGGGCGTGTGCGTGTGCGTGTGCGTGTGCGTGTGCGTGTGCGTGGGGTGTGTGGGGGGGCGTGTGCGTGGGGGCGTGTGCGTGGGGGGGGGCGTGTGCGTGGGGGCGTGTGCTTTTGGGGTGTGCGTGTGCGTTTTTGGGGGTGTGCTGTGCGTGTGCGTGTGGTGGGGCGTGTGGTGTGGTGTGGTGTGCGTTTTTGCGTGTGCGTGTGGTTTTTGCGTTTTGTGGGGTGCGTGTGCGGGTCGGTCGGGCGGGCGGGCGGGCGGGGGGCGGGGTGGGCGGTGCTGGGCGGTGGGTGCGGGCGGGGGGCGGGCGTGGGCGGGCGGGCGGGCGGTGGGGGGGCGGGGCGGCGGGCGTGGGGGCGGTGGGGCGGGCGGGCGGGCGGGGCGGGCGGGGGTGGGGTGTGCGGGGGGAAAGGTGCGTGGGGGGTTGGGGCGTGTGCGGTGCTGGGTGGGTGGCGGCGGTGGGGTGGTGGGGGGCGGGGGGGGTGCGGGCGTTGCGGGGTTGCGGTGTGCGTGTGCGTGGGTGCGTTTTGGTGTTTGGGGTGTGCGGGGCGGGCGTGGGTTGTGCGTGGGGTTGTGTGGTGTGGGGGGTCGGTGGGCGTGTGGTGTGCGTGTGGTGGGGGCTTTGTGGTTTGTGGTGTGCGTGTGGTGGGGTGTGCGTGTGGTGTGCGTGTGGTGTGCTGTGCTGTGGTGTGTGTGGGTGTGGGTGGGCGTGTGCGTGTGCGTGGCGGGGCTTTGGCGTGTGCGTTTTGGTGTGCTGCGGTTGGTTTTGCGTGTGGGTGTGTGTGGTGGGGTTGTGGTGTGGTGTGGTGTGGTGTGGTGTGGTTTTGGTTTTGGTGTTGGGGTGGGGTGGGGTTGGGGTGGGGTGGGGTGTGCGTGGGGTGTGCGTGTGCGTGTGCGTGTGCGTGTGCGTGTGCGTGTGCGTGTGCGTGTGCGTGTGCGTGGAGCGTGTGCGTGCGCGTGCGCGTGCGCGTGCGCGTGCGCGTGCGCGTGCGCGTGCGCGTGTGCTCGTTATACTAACAATACGGTCTACTTCAAGTTATACATAATAACTTACATATATCATAATATCGTATATTACGTTTATCAAGAGAACGGATAGCACATACCGCGATACAGCGGGTGCCCGGATGTGACAGTAGACACAGAGGACGACCGATTAAGCTTTGGCGCAAGACATTTAAAGAAGATCTGGCAGAAATGGAAATCAATTGGTATAAATCCAAAGAGATTGCTCGTTTCCCGATGTCCTAAAAGGAACATGAGGAACTAAGTCTGAATAAGTCAGACTACACTGGCAATCTGCCTCGTTGTGAGCTCTCTACTCGATGTACGATGATGGACATCCGTTTGTTGATCTCTGTCTCGTCTTGCGAGCTGTACTTCCGTTAGGCAGCATCGTTCCTTGGTCCCACTGACGAATTCTTTACACGTTACACTTGCAGAGCGTTATCTTGAAATGTTGTGCCGCTGTTTCCTAAAACCACACCGTGATTCTGGATAAATCTGCTCATTGAAAGGTCGACCGGTCTGTCTGGTGGAATGCTGACTCGTGTTCCAATCTGCCATACAGCAATCTCCGGTAGCCTAATTCGTCTTGAAGACGGGGAATATATGTTTTGTCTGTTTGGGTCCAGTAGACCTGGCGTCGGGGGGATGTACTACGTGCCGTGGGCGGGAGACCGCCACCTCTAGGTACCCACAGACCAAGTGTAGCTGGACGTAGACGCGCCCGCACTGTGGAGGACACGTCTGTGAGGAATGCTTTCCACGTTCCACTGGAACCGTTCCGCATTTACTTTGATCTGCTGCATCGTAATTAGAGAGCCCAAACCTACTACTACTGATGATGATGATGATGATGATGATGATGATGATGATGATGATGATGATGATGATGATGATG
Source organism: Ridgeia piscesae (assembly GCA_025642075.2). Classification (NCBI taxonomy): domain Eukaryota; kingdom Metazoa; phylum Annelida; class Polychaeta; order Sabellida; family Siboglinidae; genus Ridgeia; species Ridgeia piscesae. The sequence goes on from JAODUO010000999.1 coordinate 3,146, forward strand.
ATGATGATGATGATGATGATGATGATGATGATGATGATGATGATGATGATGATGATAAAAATAAAATAAAAAATATCATTATCATTAATACATAAAAGTTTTTTTTAATGTAGAGTGCAACGTTATTAAATTAGAACATTAGTTTACGATAGATAACACTAAACTATGTAACCACAAATAATATTCGTCATAATAAAATAATTAAATTCATTAAAATGCCCTTGGAAAGCCCCAGTGTTGTTAGGCTTTTTTGTCACTTTGGAATAATTCTTAGGGCCTCCTTGGTAAAGACTCCCGTGTGTCAGCACCCTCTGGAACAGTTCTTAGGTCCTCCTGTTTGTTTACGGCTCCCGTGTGTCAGCACCCCGTGGAACAGTTCTTAGGTCCTCCTGTTTGTTTACGGCTCCCGTGTGTCAGCACCCCGTGGAACAGTTCTTAGGTCCTCCTTTTTTCTACGGCTCCCGTGTGTCAGCACCCCGTGGAACAGTTCTTAGGTCCTCCTGTTTGTTTACGGCTCCCGTGTGTCAGCACCCCGTGGAACAGTTCTTATGTCCTCCTTCTTGTCTACGGCTCCCGTGTGTCAGCACCCCGTGGAACAGTTCTTAGTTCCTCCCTCTTGTCTACGGATCCCGTGTGTCAGCACCCCGTGGAACAGTTCTTATGTCATCCTTCTTGTCTACGGCTCCCGTGTGTCAGCACCCCGTGGAACAGTTCTTATGTCATCCTTCTTGTCTACGGCTCCCGTGTATCAGCACCCCGTGGAACAGTTCTTAGGTCCTCCTTTTTGTCTACGGCTCCCGTGTATCAGCACCCCGTGGAACAGTTCTTAGGTCCTCCTTCTTGTCTACGGCTCCCGTGTGTCAGCACCCCGTGGTATAATTCATGTGACATGTTGGCTCGGTCAAACATGTCTTTATTAAAGACGCTGTCCCATGGCGTACGTACCCTCATTACGAACCGAAGAGTGCATGTTAGGAACTGAGCTAATGTCTGTGTTTCAAAGTCACTGAGGAGACACTTGTGGACCAGAACATCGTAATTGTATACATTAATTTTGGTGCAAAGCCGGGTGTTTCCATATTACAGACTTTTAACCAGAGCTCCGCCTGTCTGCACTATCAGCATGCGAAACGAAAACCAGTATATGATATACTACTTGAACTTACATAACCCCAACCGCCGTCTTCAAGACATATTAAAATCGCATAGCATTTGCGAAGATCTATTATTTATTGCCTGACCCACAACATATTTTAAAAATTCCTACATTGACGTGTTTCGAGAGCGTACGTTCTCTCGAGGCTTACACAATTCAGTTTGACGTCGATGTTTTGCTAGTCGTCACCACTACAAACTCATATCTGTGTAGAGTAAAAACGACGATGTCGTGCTGTGAAAACAGGTGAAAGTGTCACATTCACAGCGACGTGTTCTAAGTAAAACCTGATAGCAGGAGCACATTGATCGCGTGCCACAGACAAACAAACTGATACCCTTGAATGAAAGCTTCATGTCATCACAGTTATTAATTCGCCATAACTGCTGCCCCACTGTTTTTTGCGTTATGCTAAGGATGTTTATCGTATTCCGATAGAGCATTTTTATTAAAGATAGTTATTAGCCACGTTAGAATCCTTTTGACTAGAAATAGAGAGACAACATACAGATACGTAATGACTGCAGTGTTAGACAAACACACACACATACACTCACACACACTCACACATACACACATACATACATACATACATACATATATACACACACACACATACACACCACAGACATACACACACATACACACACCACACACACATACACACACATATATATATACACCACACACACACACACA